>QMFG01009135.1:7051-37593 GCA_003314545.1 Ramaria sp. MG151 | reverse complement strand
CTTTTGCTGTCTTACCTCATCTATTTGCTAGTGTTGTTGTTTGTGTTTCTAACCCTAACCACAAAGATGCAATGAGATAACTTTATAAGGCCAGGCACAGGGTAAGGTTCAAAGAAATACTAGTACAAGAATCAAGGATAAAATTGCATCTGTTCCCACTGGTGATACAATTTATCCTCCTACACTTCAGTCTGGAGAGAGAAGGAGAGCTAAGAGGAGTGGAGGAGACCAATTGTCTGCTACATAGTGTGATTGACAAAGCAGGGTGAATTAAGCCCAAGCAGTTCAGGGTGGAAAACCAAACCTGTGGCCATGCCCTTATTACCTTCACCAGGCTGGAAGTAGCTAAAAAGGTTTTCACAGATGGGCTGATAATATGTCAGAAACACATTTGTGCCAAGAAGTGCAAAAAGAAACACCTATTATCTCAAGTGTCAGGGTTGGAATTGTTAACAAAGTGACCTTAGTGTCAAGTCAAACATTATGTCATTGTTAACTACCTGTTAATAAAGTGACCACCAGGTTTAGTTAGTAAAGCTAAAGGAACTTGTAAGATAGCTAGTTGCTCACCCTTAGTGTCAAGTCAAATACTAAAGGGAGCTGGTCGTGTTATTATACTAATATATATAAAGTGTGACCCCTTTGCCCAGAGTCTGTGTCACACTCTGGTGCTGTGACTTCGTGTGATGTAACAGTGATATAACAAGAAAGGAGAGTGGGAGTGTATGGGCTGGGGATGGAGTAGAACGAAGATAGAAAGCTAACAGGAATCATATATCCTATGCCTGCCCACAAGGGCACAACACATGGAGCATCTGTGGTAAACCTCACAGAACTCCCACTTGCAACCAAACCAAGCTTAGGGTTAGGGTTAGGGTTAACCAACAACACAAGCTGGGCTAGGACATGCCCAGTATTTCTAGGTAAGTGCACCAAGCTGGACACTAAACTTCTCAAGAACCAGATGCCATACTTCCTCACTGAGGAGGTATGGACCCACATCTTACAGCTGCCCAAGATTCTGCCCCTACTACCAATACCTTCCATGCCAATGCATGCACCACAACAAGATGGGAGATGGGAGGTGGTAATATACCACAGGGATAAGTACAGGAAAATAACACTCCTGTATGGGCAAGAGTTAGCAATCTGCCTGACTAGTCACAGGCCACAGCCAGTGTCCTTGCAGACTGGTACTAATACCATTGTTGTACCTTCCTCTAACAGATTCAATTAGAGCCCCACTGTGTGATGGGGTGACACAGAAGGAGAATATGCACTACCCCTACCAGAACAGTGCTTATGCCTTACACAACAGAACTAATGCCAATGAGACTGAGGATCTATCCATAAAACATAAATAAATTAGACAAGGTACAGTATGATCTCATTAATTCTATAGCTCAAAAGGAGTGGGATCTGCTACTACCTTAGGAGCTGTACATAGACACACTAGGGAATATGAGGGTTAACTATAACTGGTATGTCCTATATCCTACCTCCCACTTGACTAATACAACCACAAAGAGAGTAGTCATTCTAGTCAATGTAGCACTAGATACTAACATGTAGTCGCATCAGTTGTTTCAGGAAACAAATGACATGACAGTGATACAACTGAAATACCCCCAAAGCAAGAACAATCTTTAATATTTACAATGACTACAAACACTCAGCATCCCTGTAGACTGTCAGAAATTTCATCACTCTGGAGTAGGGCAACATTATCTAATAAGAAATAGATTCCATGACCTGGTGTAGTAATTTCAATTACCACCACCCTATGTTGGATGAAGAGAGGAATCATCATCCCCACTAGGGATGTGGAAGTGTTAGATTGGTGGGTTGTTACTGATATCAAATGATAATCCAGGAACAATAATGATATTTCTTGGGATGTGGCACTCGGTGTATATTAGAGTTCTGGAGGTTCTGGTAGACTTCTGGCCAGGTCAGAGGGACTTGGCTTCAACTTATGTATTGCACCAACTTAGCATTAGGAATATACAAGAGGGTTTCGGGTTTATATACTAAGGGTCTTGGAGATTGGGCCCAGGGATAACTAATATAAGTGAAACATGTTTTATAACTATTAATAAAGATTTCCATAACATAGAAATGAGGGGATGGGATGGCAAGGGGAATAAAAATAGAATAATAAGGGTTTCTGGATAAACCTGGAGATCTAGAGGTTAAAGAGATCCAGAGATTGGCCGGATATGTAACTGTGACATGAAGAGCTGCTATCGCTTCTGGCAGAGTATGATATGGTAATGGGTCTCCCAAAGCAAATGCCTACCATACCTAAGAACTGGATGAGGGCCGACAATGTATTTTGCATGGACAATATAATTCCAAAGAGATAGAGATTCTGAAGGGATTCTATCTCATGGATTGAATGAACCTTGCAGTCAATGTCAACTACAGCCAATAATCACACATTATTTTGAAGTGTGTTTAAACTAATCTGAATAAAGTTAGAGTACTCACTGAAATATTAGGTTAGTAAAAGGTTGTTATTCAAGGTAGTTCATGATAAATTAGCAAGTTTGAGTAGAATAATCAAGCAGACATACAATAATTGAACTAGGGAATGTACATGTGAATATGCTACCTATCAAATGGTTCAGGAGAAGAAACAAATGGGAAAGAGTCTATGAGAGTCAGAAAGTAAGTAAGGTTCATGTATACTAATAAAAGGCCATTGTTAGAATTCAATTATCAGTGATGAGAGTTGTAATAGTATCGTTTGGAAATATTTTTAATAGTGATAGAATGATATTCGAAAGTGAATAGGAATCCTACAGTAAAAGTGAATGGCTTTCAGAATGTTTGCAAAAAGGTGCATATTCCAAAAGAATTCTATCTTGTGGATCGAATTGTTATGATCACAATTTGGATATTACATTCAGATCATCTTCGTTCCGAAGCAATCCTTCTGAAGCATTTTGTCCGAAGTCCGAAGCAACATTTCCACATTCCCATCAATTTAATCCAACAACTCTTTTTTCTATCACTTCGAATCAACCACTCCATATAGTGAAACAATCCTTGTGAAACAATCATTGGTCAGGTCCAATTATATTCTTTTTTTAGAAAAAGAACTACCCTGACTATCCCTATCACTATCCCCATCTTTCACCATAAAATTATTGATTGAGTTATTCATATTCACTCAAAGCTTGCGATGGCATGCCGCATCATCAGACTTGATGATATGAACGTTCTAGACTCTCATGATGACTCTCCGAAAGATTTGGGCGTGGCTATCCGTACCCAAAGAGCCATGCGATTCGGAAACATGTTTCAGGAGTTGGTAATGCTCTATTATCCTTTTCTTCATTCACAATTTTCCTTCCATCATTGTTCTTTGTTTTCTATGGCCTTTAATTAGTATACATGTACCTTGGTTACTCTCCGATCCTCATGGACTCACTCCCATTCACTCTCTCTTCCGAATCCTTCGATATATAACTAAACACATTCACATGTATGTTCCCTAGTTCAATTATTGTATGTCAACTTGATTCTTTTATCCACATTTGCCAACTCGTCCTCAACTCACCTCAAACAACAACTTTATATTTTTTGAGTAAGCACTCCAATTCCATTTTGATTAATTAAATACACTTCAAGGAATGTAAGATCATTGGCTGTGATCGACATGGACTGCCAAGTTCATTCGATCTAGGAGATAGAATCCTTTCAGAACCTCTATCTCTTCAGAACTATGCACTTCATTCACAGATGTTCCGAAAGGCACTCGCTTTTACTGTAGAATTTCTATTCACTTTCTAAAACCATCCTATCATCATTAGGAATATTTCCGAACAGATTCACTAACCCAACATTCATCTCTATCTTTTATCACTGATATTTGGATTAACTTTGCAGTCCATGTTGATCACAGCCAATAGTCTCACATTCTTTCAAAGTGTATCTAAACTAATATAAGTAAAGTTAGAGTACTCACTCAAATGTGAAGTTACTATTCAAGGTAGTTTACAATGAATTGGCAAGTTGGAGTAGAACAATCAAGTAGACATACAATAATTGAACTAGGGAATATACATGCAAATGTACTACCTATATACCAAATGGTTTGGGAGGAAGAGTGAATGGGAATGAGTCTGTGAGGGTCGGAAAGTAGCTAAGGTACATGTATACTAATTAATAGCCATAGGAAACAAAGAACAAGGGTAGTAGGAAAATTGTGAATGAAGAAAAAGATTAATGGACCAACAATAGCTCTTGAAACATGTTTCCAAATTGATGGCTCATCGGATAGGGATAACTATGCACAAATCCTTCAGAAGGTGGTCCTACGGGTCTGGAACATTCATATCATAGAGTCTGATGCGCAAGCTCCAATAGAATAGAAATAACTCGATCAATGAGTTTATTGGAAAAGATAGGGATAGTGATGGGAATAGTCAGGGTGCTTCTTTTCCAGAAAAGATTATGATTGGACCTGGTTATTGATTGTTTCACTAAACACTTCATGGAGTGATTCCTAAAATGGAATAGGTGACCAGATCAAATGTGTGTGAAGTATTGAGGTGAGGGTGATTTGGGATTCCAAAGGAGATGTTCAGAGATGTTTGGAAAGACGTATTTTAGCATTACAACAGTGCAATGTTATAAAACTGGATCATAACAGCCATATAAAACAAAAAATAAGGGTGCTAGGAAAATTGTGAATAGGAAAAATATTTAACAAACTAGAAATAGATCCTGAAATATGTTTCTGAGTGACTTGGGTATTTAGGTAGATATATCCTCATAGATCTTTTAGATAATGATCCTGAATGCCTGAAATATTCACATCAAACAGTTTGATCATATTGTCTGTCAGAAGAGACTTTGAACAAGCAGAATTGGCTCAATAATTGAATGTCATTTTGAAAAGATAGGGATAGTGATGGGGATAGTCAGGTTGCTTCTTTGTTCAAGAAAGCTTATGATTGAACCTTATCATTGATTGTTTCACTACTCCTAAGTACTCCTAAGTAAGTAATTCTGGAAGCTTGATGGACAATATGGAAATTTGAGTATAAATGCCTTGATCGGAGAAATAAGTGTTCAGAGTCATTCAGAAGGTGTTGTTCGGAAAGAGATGTGTGGGAGTGTAAGGGACAAGATTGTGATTGTGACATGCTGATGCTTTGGTCACAGATTGGTGCCTGTCCATATTGATAGGAATCATTTCCTTAGTTCCTAATATATGTTTGGTATTGTTTCATCTCCATATGTATGCTGATTGATGATCCTTCAAGTGTATACATGTGTGACTGAATGTATGTGGCTGTTTTCAGCCATGTGGGTTCATAGCCATTTGTTCTGTTTGATCTAAAAATAAAATAAATAGAAAGTTCTAAGGCTTTTGGCCTTGAATTGCATTTGAATTGTAGATCTTTTTCTTTTGTTTTCCTTTTTTGAAGTGATCCCCTTGATGCTACTCTGTGATTATATAAGCAGATAATTGAATAAATAATAATAGCCAAGTACTACCAACTTGCATTATTTTCAAGAATTTGTTAAATTCTCTCAAAGTGACAATTTGCTAAAATTAGCATAAGTTGGTAGTACCTGGCAACTTGCACTGATTTTGACATTTTGTCAAATTTTCAAAAACTGTCTTTAAAACACATCAGCTTCTATCCTAGTCAACTGTTTTTGGTCTCAGACATCACTCAGATGTGCCTCTCATGGCAATTAGGATTTCCATTTATACCTCTTTGATCTGAAGTGGTAAATTGAAAACATCTCTTATTCTCATATGTTATAACACTGTTTAGCTATTTTGTTGTTTTAGCAGCCATGGATTCTCATCATCTAACTTCTTCATAGGTTATAAGGCAAAGTGTGAGTGATTGATATCAAGTACTAGACATAGTTATACTCATCAGATTGATTGATACTCAGTTCACTTTGACACAGCATCCCAATTTCATCAATTATAGTAGACAAACCATCAATTACACAACTAGAAGTCCTTGCACCGACACACCGAATTGGTAAGCATTTCTAGTAGCTATTGTTGGTCCTGCTAACACATTGACATGTGATCTATCTCAGAACATTTGTCTTTTTACAGTGCTTCACTGTATACACATTGAAACATACCTTTTCAGATCATATTATAGATACCCTAATACAACAACACCTGACAGACTTTCCCATGCACCAGATTATCTCCAATTTGCAAAAATGTACAGTTTTCAATACTGATTGTATTTTATTTTCCTTTTGTTGGACTTCAGTCAATATCCAAACCTTGTTTCAGACCTATCATGCATATTTGTGTACACTGATGGGAATAAAATTTACTATTTTACTTGGGATCTGCGAAATTTTCAACGCCATATGAAGATATTACTGGTAAAGGCCTGATAGGACCCTTTCAGCTCATCAGATATATAATACAGATGTGTGACTACAATAGTAAAGACAGCAAATAAGAAAGTATAGCAGCGATAGGTGGGGTCGCTGGGTGTGGCTCTCACAACTAAAACTTCCGGTGTCGACATTGCAGGATTATACTTATGCCAACAAGAGAAATGGCTTGGGCGTGCCTGGATTCATACGACGCTATGCAATGACCAGATACGGCCTGAACACATGGAGAATGCTTTCACATGGAATTACATCAAGTTTAAATAAAAGATTCTCTGAAAATGACACTTGCTTAGTTTCCCTCTGCATTGGTGGAAGATGGAACGACTTATGCTTAAGCTCCATTTTGTAACAAACGCAGGGTAGAGCGTTGTCGGGGAAACCCGTGGGAAATGAGGAACATCCCATATGCGGAAACTCCGTTAATTTACGGGATTTACCGCGTGTTCTTGTGACTTAACCCTAACCCTAAGACATAAAAGACACTAGTCGTGTACTAGCTTCGTAACCTTTGGGTTCGCCGTCGAAGAAAGCGTGGCTGTAGCCAACTGCGGAGGCTTCCCACCGATCACCACGCTTTCTGGAAGCATCGATCAAAGTTTTGGCATTCGGCGTAACCTAGAGTTATGCATGAGAATTTCTCCTGGTTGACAACGTACACGACTGATTCTGGTCCTGTTTTCCACCCTGTCAAGCTGTATATGGCCATCGGTCCTGAACAAGCTATACTGCGCACACCCTAGAGCTTCATGGGAAATATCTTGTGTAGTACATGGAAGCCCTGATTCTCAATACGTGGTTTCAAGAAAGCTATGCACTCGTTGATATGGAAAAAGCTGCTTTACTGTCGGTGTGGTTTAGATAAACGTTCTTCGACCAGGAATGAAATGCAGGGTCACTTCACTCTTACCCTGCATGCAATGAAACGACCCTGCAAGTGTATGACGCCCGTCACGACTTAGCACGCGCTGCTAAGGCGACGGAATTTCACATTGCAGTAATGGAGAGTAAGTATCCCTAGTTATGCGAGAATATTTTGCTAGATGTTGCATGAGCGTGCAGAGAGGGACAGTAAAGCCTGAATATCGTCTCTGTTGATATTGTACGTTCCATTGAAATCTGTGGAGCATTGTGTGACAACTGTGACTTCCACCCAAAACATCTCGCTTTCTCTCCCACTATTATCATCCACGACACCATGCTCGCAGCCACTCGTGAACGACGTCTTTCCGATCCCCTCACTGCCGCTCTTCAGCCCCCGCCGGACGAGACTCCCGCAGCGCGCGAAGTTCGTTTAGCCAACGAACGCGAGGCTAAAAAGATCAGCGACGGCATCGACGAACAGATCCGCAAAGAGAAGGATGCCCGGAAAGCAATGCTCAAGGCTCGCAAGCAGATCAAAGTACTTCTTCTGGGTCAGAGTGAGAGTGGCAAGAGCACCACCCTTAAGCGTAAGTTTCCTTCTTATGTTTCCACCTGTCTAGTTTTGCTCCTGGCTTACTTGGGGCCTTGCAGAGTTCCAGCTGGCTTACACTCCAAATGCATTTCGTGAGGAGCGTCTAGCCTGGAGACCTGTCATATATCTTAATCTTGTCCGCTCTGTCCGTCGTATCATCGATGCCATCTCTCCGGTCGATTCACCAAACACCAGCATAGGCTCCGATCCCACAGATGAAGAAGATCTATCCCCAATTCAACGGCAAAATCGTGATTCATCCTCAGAATCGTATGCGCGCCGCCCATCCATTATCCAAGGGTCAGCGTCGACCTCCGCTCTATTCTCCTCACCACCCTACATGGAGCTCAAAGCCCGCCTTGAACCTCTTATGGCCCTCGAGGAAACGCTCATTAAGCAACTCGCAGGCGGTGATGACGACGAAGCCACCCAGCTTGCCTGGTCCACAGCCCCCCCTGCCCCCGGTACAACGACCCAATATCAGCAACCAGCACCGAGTAGCAGCAAAAATGAGGTATCCGTCAGTACACGCACCAACTGGAAAAAAGCTCTTAATAAGCTTGCTTTGGGGAACAAAAGCGGTGCGTAGCTCTAGATATGTTCTAGAATGTGGCTAAATACACTTTTGCCAGATTCCTCACATTCAGATTCGGATGGGTGGTGGAATGACCTTTCTGATCCCGCCCACGTGCTGGACCACTGCAGAGCGGATATTGAGAGGCTCTGGGGAGACGAGGTTGTACAGGCAGAGTTGAAGAAGAAGCGCTTGCGGCTTGAGGAGAGCTCCGGCTTGTCAGTTTCAGATTCTTTGTTCATGGGAGGAATTCACTAACATGGCTGAATTCCCGGGCACGATACAGTTACTTGGACTCGTTGTCTCGGATCACGGCGCTGCGGTATGTTCCGTCAGATGATGATGTTCTTAAGGCGCGGTTGAAGACGCTTGGTGTGGTTGAGCATACTTTCTCATTGGAGACAGGAAGCGAACGTGGTGTAGATTGGAAGATTTACGATGTTGGAGGGTACGTTCGTCGGAGGCACATGGGTGTTGAGATGCTGATTGCTTACCGTGATGACTAGTGCACGAAGTCAAGTACTTCACTTCATTGACTCGTCGTGTCCTTCTCGGCCGCTTATTGCATTGTCCGTTAGCGTCATGCCTGGGCACCATATTTCGAAGATAGTACGTGCTCTTTCCTGTATTTTTCATGACCTTCACTAACATCATACTGATATTAGTGAATGCACTTATATTCCTTGCACCTATCTCTGCTTTCGATCAGGTGTTAACCGAGGTATGATGTCTCCTTGCTGCGATTCTATACCTTCCCCAGCCATCCTGATGCTATACATAAGGATCCACGCGTGAACCGTGTAGAAGACTCTCTCCTTCTCTGGCGTTCTGTGGTCGCCAACAAGCTCCTTGCCAAAGTTAACATCATTCTATTTCTAAACAAATATGATTTATTGCAGGTGAGGGCTTACTTAGATTCCCTAGCTGTTATCTTGATGTGAATCTGGCTTCGTCTTTCCCACTTTTCATTTCTTAATTCTGTCCAATCTCATCGATCTGATGCCTTTTCTCTTGTCGTAGGCCAAGCTTGCATCTGGCGTACGACTTAACCAGTATATGACCTCTTATGGTGATCGTCCTAACGATCATGAAGCTGTGTCTCAATGTAAGATCTTGCTGTACGACTACCTTATATTTCTGAGACATCGTCTCCTGGCAGATTTCCGTAGTAAATTCGTGGCACTTCACAAATCATACTCCCCAAATCCTAATCGTGAATTATACCGTGCGTTATGATCTGGACAATCTTCCCTAGCCTAATCACTCTCCCTTGATATTCTGGAGTTTAGTGCATCTCACAGCCGTAACAGATACCCGAAGAACGTCGGCCATTATTGCAAACGGTTCGTCCTTACCTTCATGCTGTACTGCTGATGTACCTGAATGTCATCTCAGTACGGGACATTATACTGCGCGACGACCTAAAGGGTGTGAAACTTCTGTGACCGCTTCAGTCTTTGGCGACTGGATGTATCTGGTTGAAGAAGGTTGGAGATACATGCTTTGAAATAATCAGACTGAGTAGTTCGCATAAGTTCTGTCTTGATCCTCACTTTTCAATCATTCTTTTTTCACTCCCCTCGTTATGACTCTGTTAGCCATGTGTAGATGTTAGCCATGTGTGTAGTCTTCCATCGACCTACCTTCAGGGTTGAAATTTAAGTCACACCAATTGAGTGTAGAATAAGCTCCATGCACAGTAAATAGTCTGAAGCAAATTAATCAATGAAAATAAGAAAAACAGCGATGGAAAGCCTTATTTTTGTGCCAGAGGCCCTAGGGGACCTTGTAAATAGTAGTGTTTGTTCAAGGCGGAAGTGGGGTAAGTTTTAGTTTTTTACTCCGAATGTTATTTAATGATAATAAATATATGTATTTTCTTACTCGATCCGTGCCCGAGACGACTTGTGGGTTTGTCGTGGTTGATATGCGATTTGAGGCTACCTGTAAAAAGGGTAAATGAGGGTGGCATTTTTTTCCAACCCGTGGTCGTTGTCATCGTCTGCAACACATGGTTCACTCCAATTATCTATATTTTTTTTTCGTGAATTTATAAGCAAAAAACACTCACATTTATTGTTGAGATAACTACAGGGTCTATAATCAAGCTAGGAAATTTGTGTTTCTCTCCAATAAGCTGGTTATCTCGATTCCATGCATGTAAGCATATTTGCTTGATTTCTTCAGTGTGCGGCAATTTTCCAATACCCAATTTCCAGGGCTGGAAGTTCACATTTCTCCGTGAACCAGGCATGAACGTTCTTCCTACATATCTAACGTAGCCAATTTAATGTTGGAATATTCGACCAGTCGCGGCTATTCTTCTTTCTTTACTTCCGGCTCCCTGATCCATCACAAACTCCGCCATTAGATAAGCAGTTTACCGCACGACACGTCTTATCTTGATTCAAAGTCGAGACGTGAGTGCATTTTATTCTGACACTTAATTAGCTGTTCCGTAGGCTATATCATCCTCTTGATTCGAATTTGAGACCCGTTCCATAGTTGCTACATTCAATACACACATCTCTTAAACATAACTTGCGATACACTCACACGGTCATTAGTCTAAGTCTTTTAGCGACTCAACGAGACATCCACGATGGCAAACAAACTGCAGAATAATTTATCCCAACGTCGGTCACTAACCGTGCGTTGTATGGAAGTCGTACGTCTCTTTGGCCCGTTCGGATTCACTGCCTTTGGAGGGCCTGCAGCCAACATCGTCATGTTAAGAAAGGTAGCCTTGAAATTGCCATCCATGCTGTGTTAATATCAGATTGTCACAGATATTCGTGGTGCGCGAGAATTGGGTAGATGATAAAACATTTACGGATCTCTTCGCACTGGGAAGTGCGCTACCTGGGCCCAGTTTCTCCCAGGTGTGGTGCACCTTGTTAATGTGTGTCGTATCTAAAAATATATCCTTAACAAGCTTGCATTTTCTATTGCGCTGCTACGAGGTGGTTTCGTACCAGCACTGCTCTCCTTCGTGCTACTCACGTACGTCACTGTCGATCAACTACTGGAATAACCCACAGCTTTATATAATCCCAGAGCCCCTGGAGCCCTTGCTATGCTTGGTCTAGGATTTGGTGTTCATCACATTCCTAGCACCCTCCCCGATGTCGTCTTCGCCCTTTTCTCCGGTCTCAACGCTGCAGCAGTCGGCCTCATTACACTTGCGGCCTATGACCTTTCTGCAAAGGTCATCACTGATCCTCTGACACGCATCGAGGTCCTCCTAAGTGCAGCGTTCGCAAGCTGCTATGATTCGCAGTGGTTATACCCCGTACTCATGGTGGTCGGGGGGCTTGCAACCCTCATGATGGACACGTTGGTTGATCGGCGGGAGAAAGGAAAGGCGAGAACAGAGATGCAACAATCCGAGGGGACACATACCTCACCATCCGGTATCGAAGACAGATGCACCACAACATCCCCCAATACCCAAGGTAGAGAGGACATTGAGATGCAGGATGTAAAGCGACCCGAGCCCGTAGTTGCTCCAACCCCTCTGCCATCTCCTCGAACAGAAACAAATTCGGCTAATGCGCCAACGCCAACCACGGAGCCTAGCACCTTTAGCCTTACACATCGACGCTCCACAGTCGGTCAGGCCGCCTCAATACAACAAGATAATAATGAGCTTGCTGAAATGGAGCACCCACTGTACTTCTCTCTTAGCGTACGAAACGGACTGCTCATGTCGGCCACTCTTCATGCTCTAACTCGTATGGATGGATATATTGATCATTGCATTGCGTTGTTGATAGAACTGCCATATTCTTCATATTTTTCGTAATTGTCATCGTCCTGCGGTCCACAGTTGCGTCCCAGAAAGCGTTTCATTTCTTTGTCAACTTGCTCATTGCAGGAACAATAATCTTCGTGAGTTAAAAAATATATTGTCAGGGAAGATTCAAATCCAACCATGGAGCTAGGGAGGAGGTCCCGTTGTCGTCCCGTTATTGCGAACGTACACTGTCAATCCGGGCTGGTATGTTTCGCAGTTTTGAACGTCTCGACATAATTTTCTCACCATCCGTTCCTCGAGGGTCACTGCTCGCGACTTTCTCCTAGGTTTTGCCGTGATCCAGGCAATCCCTGGGCCACTCTTTAACTTCGCCGTCTTCCTCGGTGTTCTCACACTTCCCTCTCAGCCCGTGTTCGGTGGACTTTTGGGTTGTGTGGCGATCTTTTCCCCAGGTATCATCCTAAAGTTGGGCCTTCTCCCGTTATATACAAAATGGCGGTCGTTCAGCACCACGCGAAGTGTGTTGAGAGGTTTAAATGCCACAGCCGTCGGACTTGTGTGTAATTTATTGATCTGCAAGGAAATGCATTGACTCGTACCTTGTTATTCCAGATTTTTGCGGCAACATACCGTCTTCTTCGGGTAGGCTTCATATCTCCAGGCACAGATGCGTCAGCTCCAGCCGTCACCTCATCACTTGAGCAGGATGGCTGGTGGGTGGTTATCACTGCGACAACGTTTGTTGCGTGTGAATGGTTTAATCTGCCCGCGCCGTTTGCGATTGCTGGTGGGGCTGTGGGAGGAATAGCGTGGTGGGGTGTCAGGAGAACATAGGGAGGTGGAAACATATCCTGGGGGTGAAGAGTGACAGAAGCTTTATCGATGGGGTGACTGGCGCCATTGCTCTAAATTTAGTCCCAGATACTAAATGCAACCGCGGTTTGTACCTTTGCCCATGCAGGTGTTATGCTTAGTGGTATTACGAGGAGCTTCGGCCTGATGTTTGTTTATGTATGTCAGCTGGAAATGAAAGCTCATTGTTCCATGGGCAGAAGCCAGAAGTCAAGTCTATGTTGTTACCTATCCTATCTAGCCGGGTTTCAAAGAGGTAATTGCAACAATGAAACCCCCTGTAGCGATCAAAGGTAACGCACTAGGACAATAATGAACGGCAAGCATATGCGCGATATAGATGTCGAAGAATATTTAAAGACAGAGAGCGAAATATGTTGGCAAATCCCTAGACTACCATTGAAAATACATTATCTTAGACTAGAAATACACAGTGGAATGACTACCTCTGAGACGTCACTGTGCCGCGTTACATAAATAGGGAAGCTTTGTCGCATGCGACTAGATATCTGATACTTTTTAAGTGATGTGGCAGACATTCTGACGATCCGCGTTGCGCTATCCCTGCCTTTGAAACTTGCCAGCTAGGAGGTGTCCAGATGAGTCACAAGTTGTCACCATATCTATCACATGGCCTTCTTCCAGCGTGGTGCTGTCTACACACTTCTATTAGCCTCTGCGCACATGCCTTGAGAAGACCTGCAGCCGCACTTTACCCGTCGTTTTCTCTTTAATAAGTTCGGATAATGACTGTACAGCCTGAGACTTCCGAGTTGTCTCTGACACTACTGCCCCCACGCTATGTTGACATTGACCTCTCTCGTGTGTCTGATTGCATTTGTATCCCTCTCAAGCGCGAGAATACATCCCAATTTTCCGCCTCCTCCTGCCTTGCCTGTCGAGCCAGTATCAGACACCCCGGTTACGGACAAGTCAGGAGCAACCCTGCCGCCGTTGAACACAACCTATTACTTCGACCAGCTCATAGATCATGCTAATCCTTCAAAGGGGACGTTTAAACAACGTTACTGGACGACGTAAGGGTCGTGGATTTTTACTCGGCCGTAAGCTTACTGTAGTGCTGAATTTAGATCGCAGTTTTACGAACCAGGTCTGTGGCCGTAATTTTTAATATATTTTCGACCCATTCTTAATGCAAACTTAAAGGTGGACCTGTCATCCTTATGACACCCGGTGAAGCTAATGCAGCACCGTACATCGGCTATCTCACCAATGGGTATATTCTGTTCTCTTCATTGTGAAGGTAACAATTGAGATCTGTGTATGCCTCATTGGTGTCCCTATCACAGCACGGTCAATGGTCTTATCGCTCAAGCCAACAATGGCACCACAATCGTCCTGGAACACCGCTTCTTCGGCCTCTCCAACCCAATAGATAACCTTGCAGACGATAGTCTCCAACTTCTCACCATTGATCAGGTGCGTTCATCCTATTCTGGCGCCTTAAAACCATCCTATCTGCAGTTATGTTGTATGAGGAAATGTTCGTTCCCCACACTTGTCTCTTTTACCAGAGACTTCCGGGTTATCGACATGCTGTATCAAGGAGTTTTGTTGTGCACATAAGCTTCCCTAACCAGCCAGTTCACTGCCCCAAAATTTCGTTGTCCTCAGACACAACTTTATCGTTCCGTTTTATGCATATCGATTCTTCCACCCTATGTCGAAAACCTCATTACGCCGGTTCTTCCATTATCTATATTCTTCGCTTCTGCGTCGTTTTACATGCAACCTGCTTTCACCCACTTTTCCCAAGTTCTATTTTCGTTCAATAACAACCTGCGCCTCTCACAGGCCTCGAAAGATCTCGCATATTTTTCCAAAAACGTACATCTTCCGCAACCTAATGGGGATAAAATCAATGCAGATGCGGTGCCCTGGATTTTGGTTGGTGGCAGCTATAGTGGTACGCTTTGAGTCAATTTTATCTTTTATCATCTTTTTTCCCTCGGTTTCGATAATTTGTGTGTTGGGACACTAGACAATAGTTCTTGAACTGGTCTTAGGTGTCAAGCTCATATCAGGCTGAAATTTCTTGACATTGGAGATAGATGCCCTTCAGTAGTTTACAGATCCTCATTGTCATACTTTATAACATCGATTCCTGCAACGTTTTATCACCATATTGTTGACTTTGTGTTATTCAGGTGCTTTAACGAGTTGGACCATGGTTAAGTACGCACCCTGCCTCCATTTTGTAAAATTTGTTTACCCGATAACAACGTTCTCTTTAATACAGTCAACCAGGGGTCTTCTGGGCTGGATATGCGTCGTCTGCCGTCGTTGAAGCGATCATGTGCGTAAAATACTCCTCTTTTCACAACTGCCCCGCAAACACTAAACCCTTCACCCAGTGACTATTGGGGGTACTTCGAGCCTATCCGTCAGAACATGCCCAAAAATTGCTCTGCGGACATCGAGGCTGTCATAACTCATATTGACCAGGTATTCACCAGCGGCACACCTCAAGAGACACAAGCAATCAAAGATCTCTTCGGCCTGGGAGACGTAACGCATCTCGATGACGCAGCAGGGTCGTGTACGTGTTCACATCTAGTAGCGAGTTTCAAAACATAATGGCATGTTCCGATTCAGTACGCAACATTCTCTGGGATTGGCAAAGTCTGCAGCCATATGTTGGGCCCGGTGCCACCTTTTTCCAGTCTTGTGATGCAATCGAGGTCATGAACGGGGTGAGCGCACCTGCTACGGGGTGGGGTCTCGATCACGCCCTTTCAGCTTGGGGAGGATATTTCAAGAATTTCTATTTGCCGCAATGCAAGGTGACTTTTGCACTAGTATGGAAAATGTACTTATATTTATCTCGGCAGTGTGTGGCACAACTAACGCTGAGTAAGTCATACGCGAAAACGAGTGCATGCCTGACTCTTCGTGATTGACATGAAGGGATTGTCTTGGGACGTATAATACATCTCAGTCATTCTGGACTGATACGACTATCGACAATGCTGGCCGGTCCTGGACGTGGAGTTCGTCCTTGATTTTTTTTTGCTGAACTATTTTCATATCTTAACATATTCTTTACTTTTTGATTCATAGTGGTGTAAGTGCTATGTCCTACTGAAACATTCACGTGATACACCTGTCTTCCAGTTGTAACGAAGTGGGTTATCTCCAAGACGGCGCACCAAAGAACTGGCCCAGCCTCGTGACGCGACTTGTGCAGCCGTCTTATGACGAGGTACGTTATCTTTTCCTCTCGATTCCATATGTATTTCCTTTGATCTCATGACATGGTTTTTCTTTCCTCTGTGCCACAGCGTCAGTGTAGCCAGATGTTCCCTAAAGCTTTTCCGAAACCGCCCACCCCTAAAGCAGCGACTACCAATGCCAAGTTCAAGGGTTGGCACGTGAATTTAGATAGATTGTTCTTCGCCAATGGAAAACGTGCGTTACACTTTGTTCTCGATAGCATCTTTCTCACTAATAGGAAATTTTGATCGTTGAACACATGGTCACAGAGGACCCATGGCGCGAAGCGACTGTCTCCAGCGACTTCCACACTCGTCTCTCTACCTCCTCACAACCCATCTTCGTTGGTAATGGGTTCCATTGCTCCGACATGATCGTCAGATCCTCAGTGGACCCGACCATCAAAGCCGTGATGAACGCTGCGGTCACCACATTCACAAAGTGGATCGCGGAGTGGCCAGGCTCCAAGAGCATCTCGTCGACACCGGACTCTGTGCCATCGCCGTCGCCGTTCATACCACTTAGTATTCCAGCGAGCGTGGCGAGTGCGACCCCGGAGCCTGTTCCTGCGCAGGCGACCCAAGCAACAGGTTCCCCACCACCGACCAGTGATGGAGACTCCGGACGGTTTGCGATTCCGAATGCCATGGTGAGGCAGGCCGTAGTGCTTTGATACGTGTAATTCGAAAGCGAGAGTTTGTTGCTTTGAAACTGACGACCCGTCCGGCGATTGACACATACGGTGTTCTGAAGTTAAGGGTCTGCACTCGAACGGTAAACTACATGCTTTCCGCAGGAGGATGCAAGGCTAGCTGCCTGTCTATATCCCACGCCTGACCTGCACAGTGAGCCCTTCACAATCTCATCCGCACGAAGCCAGTGCGCCTTGGGGCTGATAAAAAGTACACGTGAGGCGGTGACTTCGCTAAGTCTAGCTAACAGCAACATACCCATAAGGTCGCTTGATGTTGAGAGCATTGTCTGTAACACTGGCTACCGCTACAATTTTCATACAATGTCCCAAACCGTGTCCGGTCGAGAATCCTGTATAATGAATAAGGCCTTAAGGAATCACTTTCGCTAGCATCTACAGTAAAGGTTTCTTTGACGGGGCATTGAAAAATTGTTGCCCAGTGTGCTGGGCACCGAAGAAATCATGCAAATATATTTATACAGACTAAAGAGAATCAGCTTATTGGAGAGCAACATAGATTTCCTATTTTCTGAACTAAAGAGTTTTTCTAGGATATTTGATATTTTCTAGAGTATTCAGAGTCAGGCTATGCCTGAAATATTAGAAACACCCTTGTGTCTGGAAATTCTCAGAGATTAACCATTTTCTGGGAATTCCTGGAAAATTCTCTGGGTTTGGGCTACATTACATGACTATTCCATCAACTTGCGCGGCACTGTTTTCAGGTGCGCGGCAAGCACCATTGCTGCGCAGGTGTGTTCTCAGAGCAAGATTTTGGTCCAGAGGACCTAAGGAATAACATAAAGATAAAATAATGGCCATAACAACTTTTTATGTCTTCATTCCAGCTATATAAGTGTAAAAGAACTCAGAGTAAAAACAAAACTAGCTGATATTGTCAAATTATTACTAGTTCTTGGTCTATTAAGAAATTTTTAGTCTTCAGTTTTTCTTATATTGTGGTGTAGGAGAAAAAATATGAGCATTTATTGTTGTGTGGCGTTGACAGGTGTGCTGGTTGTTTACATTTTTGAGTACTAGCCCAGCAGTGCGGCGATAGAGCGCAACAATTCCCAAGCCCGCACATACCACTGCCACCTGAGCAATTGCTCTTTCCTTTGAGTATGGTTCAAACCTGGTTTTCCCCATCAATTTTTACAACATCTTTGGCATCTCTGAGTGGTGTGCTGGTCATATATCTCATTGCGTATGTAGGATCCAGGAAACTACTTCCAAATAATGCGAAGTGGTCAGACAGGGCCACATTCATATGGATGGTACTTACTTTCTAACACCTTTGATAGTCTACTGATACTATTTGACATAGACGTTTGATGCTCTCATCCACTTCAGTTTTGAGGGCTCCTTTCTTTACCTTTCGACATTTGGCCGCAAGGTCATCACATCCCCAGAGCCATTCGCTGATTTGTGTGCGTAATTCTACTTCTGGGACCTTTGATTGCACATCTGAGCAATGCTTGGGGATGGAGTACTCCAGAGCTGACTAAAAATGGGGTATCCAGATCGAACCGTACGTGTCTTTGGCATCTGCATCAGTTTTGTTCTGTCCTGAAATCATGATGTCTGATCTCAAATCCTCCAGGTTGTCTCCCTTGAGATTCTTACAGTATTGGGGCTGGGAGCTGGGCCCATGGCTGTCTATATTGGTTACCTTCTAGTGAAAAATGACCCAGCACGGCACTATTGGATTGTTGTCATAAGTTTAGCAGAGCTGTATGGCGGGTTAGGAATTCCTTGTCCAATTGTCTATTGCGATGTTCATCCGAGTTGTTTACCTTACAGATTCATGACTTTCGGCCCTTTCTGGCTTGATAGCTCACCTTCCCTCAATACATCCAACTGGTTGTATCTATGGCTATGTCTCGTTGTGCGTGTCCGTTTTATTGACCGATTGCGGTAGTCAATAACATACTCACAATCCGACGGCTCTAGTTCATGAACATAATGTGTGTGCTTAACTCGATTTAAGTTTCCCTGACATGCATAACTTTTCGCTTGTTCTAGATGGATCATAACATCCCTTGCGCTGCTTTATGACTCATATAACGCCATTGCTGGGTCACTCAGAATGACTCATGCGCAGTCAGAAGGAGAAAAGGAGAGTGGACGATGGAGAAACCATCATGATATACGTGTTCCGTAAGGTTATACTACCACAGAATTTTGTATCTGGAACGATTTAGTTCTCGAGAATTGGTGAAATAATGTTTATACCATTATGTTGATGCCGGACCTTGAGAAATTGCCGCGCTGCTGCGTTAACACAAAAAATCTAAATACAATGAATTCATAAAATATTCTCTTACACCACAATATAAGAAATTCTGAAAACTGGAAAAAATCCAATGAACCAAGAACTAGCCACATTTTGGCAATATCAGCTTGTTTTGCCCTCAATTTGAGCACTTTTACACTTGTATAACTAGCATGAGACATAAAAAAACTAGTCTTTTATCCTTATGTCGTTGCTTAGGTCCCCTAGACCAAAAATTTGTTTTGAGGCTCAAAAGCACCTGTGCAGCAATGATTTCCAAAAAAAGGTTATTATTACTGTGCACTGGCTGTGCACCTAAAAACAGTGATGTGCAAGTCTTCAGTGTCATTTGTGTGACCCATACAGGCTAAGGACAGCCAAAACATTGATGATATAGTACATATAAAAAGTTACTCTAGTAGCTCTTAACTGTCCTTTGTTATTGAAGAATATATGGATATCATATCTAGCTACTATATGCTAACCATTTTGCTCTCTTCGACTGTTAAATGATGATAAAAAGTGAGATTATGCCCGATATAAATCCTCTTCCTCTAATAATTTCCAGTTTCACCCTCCTACTTATACTGAAAGTTTGGCCTTGGCCTTGGGAGTAAAACAGAATTATGACTTACAGGTTTCTTGTAGCTTCCATCACTGAAATTATTACCATGCTTTTAAAAAATATGAGGATGAGGCTAATATCATATTCAAAGTATCACAAATGCAAAGCTCACCTGATATTCAGTCTCTGTGGCTTCAGAAATGTCTCCAGAATTCCATTCTTCAGGTATATAGAGATAGGGACTCCATTTCTCCTGATGTTCTCCTGCATCTAGCCCCCACCGCTGATAACTAGCTTTTCCTGTTACCTTTGATGCTTCAAACATCCTTCTCCCCAGAAGACCAATTGCTTCATTATCAATATCTGGAGGTGCTATGGGTGTATCATGGGAACACTGAAAATCCCATGCCTTTGATAGCAGTAATGAGGATGACCAAGCCTCTGTCATATTTGAAACAGAGTCTTTGTCTGAATCAAAGGTATCATAGTTCTGATGCAGAATCACAAGTGTGATGACATGAGCAACTGTAACACATTCTACCCTTTTCCTCTTAGAATACTTTTGTTTAGACATGATCTTGTCAAACCAATGATGAATTATGTATCCCTGTACTGGCAACCCAAGCAACAGGTCCCCCACCACTGACAAGTGATGGAGACTCGGGACGGTCTGGGCTTCCGAATGCCATGATAAGGCAAGCCTTAGTGCTTTGATGTGTGTAATTCGAAAGCGGGTTTTCTGCTTTGAAACTGATGACCCGTCCGGCGATTGACACATACGGTGTTCTGAAGTTAAGTGTCTACACTCTGATGGTAGACTACATGCTTTCTGCAGGAGGATGCAGGCTAGCTGCCTGTCTATGTTCCTACCCGGTGAGTCCCTAACAGTCTCATCCGCACGAAGCCAGTGCGCCTTGGGGCTGATAAAAGTGCACGTGAGCTGATGACTTCGTTAAGTCTCGCTCACCGCAACATACCCATAAGGTCGCCTGATGTTGAGGGCATTGTCTATAGCACTGGCTACGGCTAAGATTGTCATACAATAACGGTGTCTGATCGAGAATCCTGTGCAATGAATAAGGCCTTAAGGGATGTCACTGCCGCTGGCATCCACAGTAAAAGTTTCTTTAACGTTGTTAGAGTTCTCTTCGACGGATTGGGTATCCTCGAACAGCAAATTTATGCCATTGTACATATGTTGCGTCTCGACACTGATACAAAATACACACCTTGTAAAGAAATTACTCCTCATCTCCTTTCCATAGTCAGCACAATAACCAACTGTCTTCACGGTATTCATCCAAGCGGAATCAAAATAAACGATGGCACGATTTCTCGCCACACTTCATTCTCTAACCTCGTTCATCCTCGCGTCTTCGATTTCACTTTCTCGGCGAAGGCCTTCGCCTCCCCCTTGAGTTTTTGCACGAACGACGACTTCCAGCCCAACGTGTCAGGAAGTTGCGGAAGACAGAAACGGTGTAGAAAAAAATATGATCAATGGATACAAACCAAACAGTGACAATCCGTACCTTCCTTGTATGACCTTTCTTTCCATTACCTATGACAGTGTCTTCGTTCTTTCCTTCACTGTCACTCCTATTTTTACGCGACAGATCTCCATTCTTCACTTCCTGAGTGTCTTTGGTGTGTGACGCATTAATACGGGAAGGACTCTCTTCTGCATTCGTTTCTACAGCTTTGTTGTTCCCCGAATTCATATTACTCTTTGCGGGGGAATTCGTTTGACTCCCGTGGTTTGGGGGTGTTTCCTTGCTCATACCTGGTGCATCCTGACCTGCGCGGGCTGCAGCCTGAGCATCACTGTCAGGGGACGTGAGGGTACCTGTATGGGAAATAGGCGTAGAAGTTGTTGATACTTTTTCTGTGGTGTGAGTGCTTTCGAAGGCGTTCACTTCCCCGTTATTGGAGGCGGGCTGTTGAGAGGGGGGACTCGTATTCGAGCTGGAGTTGGTGGTGGTGTGAGGGTCTTGATATGGTTCGGAAGATTCTGTGGGAAAGGGGAGGGTGTTATGGGTTACCGCCTTTGTAGGTGGGGAGGGAGCGGTTGAAGAAATGGCGGAGGATGGAGGCGGCTTATAAGTGGATTGTTCTGCTTCTGTGTAAGTGATGAGATTAGATGGGAAGAAAGACAGAAATTATAATATACCAGATTCCGGCATAGCTGTCACTTTACTTGTTTCCTCCTTTTTGCTCTCCTTGGGAAGCATAGCAACCCCGGCTTCATCTTTCGACCCTGGAAGTGAGCTAACGCCGCCATTGGTGGAATCTGTTTCCTGTGTTGGGAGTGAGGGTTTTTCATGGTATTCTGACATGATAAGTATGTGGGCGATTTAGCTCTCTAAGAGAGACAAGACAGAAATACCTGGATTCTCTCTGAGGACACCTACGCCCTCCAATTTGTCAACGACGGTGGTGGGAAGATACTGACGTGCTGCTTGTTCAGTGGTAGAATAAACCCCTTCGATATTCTTCTTCGCAGCCTCCCCAAAATCTGGCGAAGTCGGTGACAGTTCTGCTGCGCGATATGGTCAGCATACAGGAATAAAAGAAAGGACAAAAAGGCGCACGCGTCGAATCCATAGGGAACGCACCAGGGGGTTCATAACCTGTGTGGTTGCCCCCGTTTCTATTCGCTGCCTTAGGCGACGAGTGCTGGTCAATGGCGCCCTCAGTCTCCTTAGCCCATTCGTCTGCAAGTGTTCCGGATGGCTTTGAGAGCATTGGGGAAGTTCCAGTCTTTGTGCGAGAGGTGGTCATAGTTGAGGGGAGAAAATATGAATTCAACCATGGAGACAGTGGGCTTGACGTAGGGGTGATGTCATGTTTGCGACGGTGTGGTCGTAAAGTCAGATATGGGCGTTGAACGCCCTATTCGTATTGAATGGTGGGGCTGAGGTGATTGGTCGGCGCAGCGCATGCCGCCGCCATGTGCGTAGCAATTCTGCTTCAAAATACGCCCAGGATTGCCGTCGCCAACGTTAAACATTTACATCGGTGTTTCTTGGACTTATGTCATATCTCTGGGCTCAACTGGATATACAGAGACTCCCCCCACCTCCGTCTTCTCGTCTGTGATTACCTGGACCAGAAAGTGATAAACTTGCCAGGATGAGTGTCTTTCTGTTCAAGATTCGAACCCCTTGTACGTCACGGTTTACAAAAGAATGATCTATTTTCTCTTCGGAATATACATGGAAAAGTGGGTGTCAAATAGTGCTTATAGGTGTGCCATTGAAGCTATATCTGCGAAACGTTATTCACAGGAATCACTATCGTTAACAACCGCCGGGTAGATGACTTGCATCTTGCATTGCCTTCGGGCACTGGGCAACATTCGGCTACTCCAACTTCAGGGTGCAGTTTTCTCCTATTAGAATCTTCAACGAGCTTTGAACGTTCCTAAACTCTGGTCTTGATGTTGGAGGTGTCCTTTCATCCCCGCATCGGCACCCAGTCTATCATTGGCCTTGTTTTGAACCATTCCCCTTCAAGCTGGGTTACACTGATGCTGCAACGTTATTTGTGATGAACTTCATTTGGTATGATCTCTACGAATATCCGCTGCGAAGTCAAAGCCACGTAACGCACAGTGTCAGAATCACCATTGGAAGCAAACACACTCAGTGGTGGGATCACATCCACTTGTGTAGACTACGCTTACTGCAGCGACTCAGGTTTTTACGACTCACTAGAATATTATGTTGGGTAGGATATCGCCCTTCTTATTTCTAAGAATTCCTAGCACGAGGGCGGCGGATGGAATGTCAGTCTTGCAATTGCAGGTGGGAAAGCCAGCTACATACCGGCCACGATGTGATCAAAGTATGGTATTTGTCGATCTCTTACAGTTTTCTATGAGTGGAGCGCAGGCGCCATCTCTTCGTTTGGCACTCATCTTCGTGTCTTGGTCGACTTTCAAGAGCGGTCAGCAAATGTCTTGTCGTGGCATCAACGACGAAAATATGGAAGAACCTTCTAGTGCTGCTAGAGTGGCTTCAGATCTTGGCCAGGTCAAACCCCGTCCCTGCGCTGGTAATTGATTCTCCGAGGAGAATGGACTATTCACCATGCCATCTTTGAGGAACCTGTAGTCGTAATCATTGGTACGACCTTTTCCAGCCGTTTCAAAGCCAAGCCATGTTGAACGATAACCTATAAAACTATAGAACAGAAACTCAGTCAGGATATAACCGACCGAGGTGATAGGGATATTTTATTGTCTACTTATATAGCGTTAGAGGACAAAAAAAAGTGATAGGGGTAGTGGATGAACAAAAAGAAAAAAAGATGTGGACTGTCAAGACACGTCCACCGGTGATTTGAAAAATATTACGGTGCAGCTCTCAACAAGCTAACCATGCTTGACTCCAAATCTGCACTGGAGCCACCACATCGCGGAGTATTTCCACTCTGTTGACAAGTCGTTACTGGAAGCATTGTCCTTATACATAAGAAGGCATCAATTACAAATATTTATTGTAATCACTACAGAAAGGTCCTTGCCTCGATTCAATCAACTAAGGGAACCATGTGATGATCCTGCAGCAAAGTTATTTTTATCCTTCTGGGGTCCATATACTGAAATATGAAGGCAAAGGTGATGAAGGAGATAAAATGATTAAATAAAAAATAAAGGAATTATTATAAGACAAAACAAATACATTAGGGACAAAAGAAATAACCAGATAAAGAAATCAGAGACAAGGGGACTTGAAGACAATATCAATGTATGTAGACAAATGCTCGATTGCAAACTATCTACTTTGAACGCCCTATCTCAAGGTGCTGTTTTCGTAGAAATGCGCTCTCGTGTGGTACGAGTCCGTCCTCCTATTCTCCCTGTCTTCATCACATGGATGGTAAACTCTCGGCGATTTTAATGTCGGATCGAACTCCAGATTATTTCAACGCCTCATTCTACTGCTTCCACTGACTTTAGAGTCCCGTGTACCGGATGTATTCAACATTAATGGAAGCGATCAATAGGAGGTGAACCAGTGAACTCTAAGGCGCGAAATTCAAGCCGTCCATCCCAGTGGTGAGCAGGATGGAAACACTGGTGCTTCTGTACGATGGGATTGATCCTCTCGTGGGAAAAATCCACAGATCACAATAGCTTCCATTCGGAGAGATAACAAGTTTAATCCCTGCACCGGTAAGCAACTAAATCGGTATTGCTCTTCCACTATATAGGGTAATCCCTCATACCACAAACATTCATTGGAATTGAACTCTTATGCATGAAGGGGAACGCAATAAGCCCACAAGGATACCCTCAAAACATCAGTGCAATGTGACTCGCGTGGCAGATCCGTGACTATACCCTCGCCCTCTGACGATCTTTCCGGCAGGGAGCTCAATGTAAAGTATAGCTTTACCCTCGAAAATAGGAGACGTAGCATCCCATCTACCTCCCACCTCGGTGGCGGTGGCCTAGTCGTGTGGTCAAGGTAAATGCATGTTCCATACGATTCGAGCCAGTGCTGATCCTTGGGGTTCTGTTTACCAGGCGTGAGGTAAGTCCGCTAGTCTCACGTCTGTGGGGTCATTGAAGGTACCGTATTGTACACTGATCTTGCATTGATTAGTATATTATATACATACCAATCACCAAGAGAGCTTCACTCTCTAATCGCAAGGGTTTCTGTTCCTTGATTGCATCTGCCTATTTGGGCGTGACGCCTTTCCTGTTGTTCGGACTGTTAGCTTTTGATAATTGAATAACACTTGTCCCCGGTCTCCAGTTGTGTCAACCCACGGGGGCGTAGTTTGTCTACAGAGTGCAACATCAGTGGCTTACAGCTCGCATAGCTCGCCCTGAGTACTCGGCGGCGAGGTAGAAACGCCGCTCTGGATCGTCACGGATACGCTGGAGACACCCATCGCCTCCAGCGGCGGAACCTCAAGACGATGCGTGCAAAGGTAGCGATGGTGATGATTCTTGCGATCTAGCGACGTTGCATATTACAGGAGGGCCCTTGAGCTTGGAAAAAGATGTTGTGCGGATTCCACGTGTTGTGTGGGAGGTGACGGCGAAAGAACCTCCGAGGTGGAGGTTTAAGCATGTGGTAGGGAAGTGACTAGGAGCTGTGAAGATCCATTCCAGCTTGAGGAATACGGAATTTTGGGTATTTAATGTCATTTGTGAAGGGGAGATGACTTTTGGAACCATTTACCCTGGATAACAACCTTGACCACCACGATACTCCTATTGGTATTTGAAGCAGTTAATAAACATAATGTAATTGCTTTCGAAGGCACATTATTTAGTCAAGGTTAGTAAAATAGCTCATGGGTGCCATCACCCAATAAATAATTTCCGGTATCCTTGTCGTCGTGGGAATGGGCAATCCTTTTATCAGCGTCTTACTGGTTGTAGCCGCTGCCCGAGATTTTACTAGCAACTTTCCTCGCATTGCTCAATTTTGGAACATAAAATGAATATGCTTTACAACGCAGCAGGTAGGATAAGGGATCCTCCCCAACGGCTGAGTTCGCTGCTCAGTTCTCGGCATACGCCAGACTGGCGGAGCGAGCGTTGAAGACTGAATGATGAATGTGACTAAAACTTGACTCTAACGCTACTCGTATCAAAGTTCCCGGTTAATAATTAAATCAGCACGGTAAGTTGTCGTTTTACCTCGCTCAGAACGATGCGCACAGTTCGAGTCCTCGAAAAACTATAATTCTCATCTCCACTCATTTCACTTTGCTACGCGTGTGTTTGGATGTCAGCGCCCCATCCATTTGTATGTTTCAGAGAAGGTGCAACTGCATGTGTCCACAGTCATGATATACGTATTGATACCCCTACACCGCATAATTCCTGGCGGTACCTCGAGGCACCAACGAGCACTATCTAGTTTCACAGCTGATCATTTTTTTTACTTTTTATTCCCAATTACGCGCTTTCCTTTCTTCAGATCCTTGAGATATACTACGACTATAATTGGATCCAAAGCCGAATCTCTTTTCTTGTAGAGGTGAGTACATACAAAAACTCTAAAGCTCCACTGTCGATAATGCTTCTTACAGTGAAGGAGACGATTTTTTTCTCTTTGGAATACCTAACCCTCGATCAAATAATTTCACTCTGTCGGTATTCGCTAATGCTTCGCAGTCTGCTGGCTAAAGCACACGATACAGAGATACAGAATACTGTGCGAAAGAGCTGCCAGTTAACATGTGTGAAATCACTACCTATGGCACGGCGCTCTGCACGTGCGGATACGGCTTCACGGCTTCCGCAACCTCGCACAAGGACTGCCTGTCCCGCCGCTGCACGACGTCGCAGCACCACCCGTCCCTATGCAAAGAACATGGCAGGTGTGTCGATCCCGGCGGACAGAAAGTGATGAATGTCCTGCACACGATGCCATGCTTTGAATGCGAAAAGTTCTTGATGGCGGAGGAGGGACTTGAGCTGGATTTCGTGCAGCCGCTGCAAAGGGAACTGCGATACACGGAGCCGTCGGGGTCATGACGTCGTACGACACACGCTTCTGATCAAGGCAGTGAGCCACAGTTGTATAAACTGCATCTTGGAATCATTCTAATATGTATATCATAATCGAGAAATCAAGCTTTTCATATGAGGTTCCAGCGACGGTGTCTCTCCCTGGAAATATTCTCCAGGGCTGCCTGTGACGTGTGACAAATATTTCGTGTGGAAAGCTTGATTTCGATCCAAGAATCCCACGGGTTTGTGCCTTAGTCATCGTAGATCGCTTGCCAAATATACCTTACGTTTTTCCAACTGTAGACGCCGGCCCGAGGGAGCGGGCAATCTTCGTGGTGAATGTGGCGCCGTGGGTGATTGTGGAGCGCCGACCAAATACACGCTAGGTTTTTTTACCCCAGTCCACCACGGTTTCACCAGTTCCCCAACCACATCCATCCCCACCATGAGCTCAAACGTGAACATTCCCCCTTCCCAATCGTCGATTACCGCGCCGACTCCCCAAAATACGCCTTTAAACACAGCGCCCATCACACAACAGCTCTCTCGTCCCACCGTGCCTGACATCCAGGAGGGCGGCGAGGACGATGGAGATGACGAGCAGCCATCGCCCACTCCCGCACGAACAGCTGGACGTGTCGGCACTGCAGGGGTCAGTGGCCTTGGTCCACAACAACAGGCTATCCTCACCCAGCTCGTCCAGGGCAAACTCAACAATCTCGTCGGGAAGAGTTCGGGGTATATCGAGGGTCTTCCTCTCGACGTCAAGCGCAACGTCGAGGCTCTCAAGGGTGTCCAGACAGAGTACACCAAAATCCAGATGGAGCACAAAAAGGAAGTGTTGGAGCTTGAGCGCAAGGTGGGCCGATAACGATGACTGTCTTCCTTTCCCTTTTTTCTTACCACCTCTGTAGTATCTCAGGTTCTATACTCCCTTGTTCGAGCGTCGGTTGCAGATCACCTCTGGTCGCTCCCTCCCCATGTTGGAAGAGATCGCCGCTGGCGAAGCCCAGTCTCTCAAGGATGACCCCAGCCATGCCACTCTCCCCCCACCCTCGCCCACCTCGCCCATCTCCCCTGGTGCCACACCTGCTAATGTCGGTGTAGGTATCCCCGAATTCTGGCTTACGGCATTGCGGAACCACGTCGGCATAAGCGACCTCATTACGGAGCGGGACGCCGAAGCCTTGAAGCACCTTACCGACATCCGTGTATCCTATCTTCCTGAAGATGGCGACAAGGCCGTCTCCGATCCTGCTGCATTGGGATTCAAGCTCTCGTTCCACTTTAGTGAGAACCCCTTCTTTACGAACACGGTGGTCACAAAAACGTACATCTACCGCAACGAGCTTGGCTACGAGGGTGACTTTGTGTATGACCATGCGCTGGGTGGCGATATCCAGTGGAAGGAAGACAAGGATCTTACAAAAAGCTTTGAGATCAAGAAGCAGCGGAATAAGAGTGAGTCGCGATAGCAACGTTGTTTCGTCTTTTTCCCTCCTGCTTTTCTGACCATCTCGCTCTAGATACAAACCGTACCCGGCTTATCCGCAAAGCTCATCCCACGGAATCGTTCTTCAACTTCTTTTCTCCTCCCGTCCCGCCTCCCGAGGATGCCCTTGAGAACGGGGACGTTGATGAAGAGGAACTGGAGGACCTCGAGGAGAGACTCGAGCTGGATTACCAGATTGGCGAGGATCTGAAAGAGAGGGTACATCAACCGATCGCTCCATCTCACATTTTCTGACAATGGTATCTCCAGATCATTCCACGCGCCATTGACTACTTCACCGGGAAAGCGCTCGAGTATGATGACGTGGGTCTTGACTCCGACGAGGATGAGGATATTGAGGAGTTTGACGAGGATGATGACGAGGACGACGAGGACCTCGATGAGGTGGGTTTCTCTCCAAGACTTAATCTTTGACCTGTGCCACGTAATATTCTCCTCCACCGCATTTAACTCACACGAGTCCCCCCTTGCATAGTAAAGCACAGAAATACACTCGAGTCGCACTGTATATAACTAGCACATTATTTGCGCTTTTCTCATCCTACATCCCTACACTGTTTTTATTTGATTTCCCTCGTTACTTTTTTTTCTTCATAAACCTAACACGCACTTTGTTTTACCCTTTTTTCCGTCGTAGGAGGAACTATCCCCCCGTATGCGGCGCACGGCCCCGCCACGCCGTGGCAACCAAGGCGGCGGTGTCGGCAACGTCGACCCTCAGGACTGCAAACAGCAATGATCGCCTTCACCCTTCCTCGTTTCAGCCAGCCCTCCCCCTAGCCCCAGCCCCGGCCTCTGGACGCCAACAGGACACCAACAACATCGCCATATTTGATCCTGTCCTCAGGGAAAAGCTAGCCCCCACCCCCATATGCTTTATATATTAAAAGAGCTGCACATTGTCGTGTGTACTTTGTTTGTTACGCTGTTCCCCTTGCTTCTCCCTCCCACCCTCCCTTTAACTCACCCTCGTACGCTAGGCAATTCTTTCCTTTTTGATCGTCCTCCCCATCTTTCTTAGCATCCTTTAGGCGATGTCGATACGCTTCACTTGTCCTGGGTCATTCCCCTTTTCCGATATTCATGTGCTGATCAGGTTATAGTTGATGATGCCCTTGCTGTTCGCTATACTTGTTTTTGTTTTTTTTCTTCTCGCTTTTACAATAGAAGGGGCCACGTTAATTAATAAGCGGTGCTTCTTCGTGTCAATTGAAGCGTGGCTTTTTGGCTTTTCTGTGCGAAATGTAACCCGTGGTAATTTACAAAGCTTTAAAACCCTATTGCTCGATATATTTAGTGGGTAGTCACAGCACGTGATCAAAGTCGTCAAAGTGCCTAGTATCTAAAAAAAAAAAAAAAGGACAAGGGAGCCTGAACCTCATTTTTGCCGACGATAAATTTTCTTCAGAAAACTGTGGAATATATCCCGCTTCACCGTCACCTGCCCACCACCGTGTCAGCATAAACTCTCCCTAAAACAAAAACTGATAAAGAAAATAAAAATTTTCCACTCACAGGCCCACCATAGTTCTGCTCAGGCACCTTCTCAATGAGTGCGTTAATCCTCATGTACGCCTCCTCCTCGTACGCCACGTACAGTGCGCGCAGGTCGAGCTCTTCAAACACGGCTTTGCAACGCGCCTCGCAGGCGCTGTCTTTACGGCCGTAGTTGGCGTCCAAAATCTCGCGCTGTCGCGGGTTCGCGCGCTGCGAACATGAAGGGAGATAATGAGCCAAACAGGA
>QMFG01009071.1:0-20730 GCA_003314545.1 Ramaria sp. MG151 | reverse complement strand
TCAAAAAGAGTAACTTCATTTCGAAGTAAGTCCTATAAAACCTATTACTTTGAATTTGATTATACTTTGGAAGAATGTGATCATGCTGGGTGTGATCGGCGTGGACCATACGGTTCATCCGATCCACGAGGTAGAATCCTTTCGGAATATCTATCTCTTCGGAATTATGCACTTCTTCGCAAACGTTCCGAAAGCCCTTCGCTTTTTCTGTAGGATTACCTTTCATTTTCGGACACCATCCTTTTCATGTGGAAACCTTTTCCAATGTTATTGCTAACAATATATTTGTTCATAACATTCAACTTTGATAATTGGATTCTGACACATTCCTTTTCATAACCACTTGCAATCTCCTATCCAGGCTTTGTATTGGAATGCTCTTTTTCAAGGCCTCTGGAGAATTATTGGATTCGATGATAAGGAGAAAGCATATAGTGGAAATAAAAGGGAAATGGTAGACCATGGGTTATTCCCTGGCAATTACCTCCTGACAAACAACTAGATGAAGAGCACCAGTTTAAGATATTCATATAGGATTCTATACAACTTTGCCTTTCCACCCTTCAATAGATGTAATTATAAGTTGGACACAAATGTCTGTTTCCTTATTAGTATGGAGAATGCCTTGCAATTAATGACACAATGTAGAATCATATATCACATAACTTATATACTTATTTCCAGTCACATTGATAATCTTTGTGACAGCTGTTCACTGATACCTACAGTATTAGGCTTAGGAGATATTTTTGAGCAATTACCATGATTCAATAAGCTAGGGCCTTTAGAACAGTCAGTTGTGAATGAATTCAACACTAAATAAATAAAGAGAATATTACTTACCATGGTAATCTGAATACATAAAAGAGGTAAAGGGAACCTAGATACAGTCCACTAATAGGCTATGTCACTTTGACAATGATACTTACTCTGTATTTCATATCCTGGAAGCACTCTAGGAGAGCATAGGGTAGAAAGATGAAGACCTGCTACTAAATACACAAAGATTTCATTTGTATGTATGTAGCATGAAATGAGAAAAAATACCTCTTTGATTTGAAGTGGTAGTTTGAAAACAGTGCAAAGGCTGCAGGATGGCCTTCTGTACGGACTAAAATACTGATAGACAGACCAGATAAGTCCTGGGATTTTAACAGGAGATTAGCTTATGAAACTGGCAAGAAGATGGCTGAGACATGCTATGATATTAGACTCTGTGCAGCTTGGATCCAAGTTATTATTGAAGCAGATGACAGTAATAAGGGTGGCTAGAAGGCATTTATATGTGCCGCGCGCAGACATTTAGTGCCGCGCAGTATCACATACTTTCACACAGATTTTTACATTTATTGTTGTGATAGCTACAGGATATTTCTAGAATCAACCAGATAATCTGTGTTGCCCTCCAGAATCACATTCTCTTTAGTCTATATAAGCATATCTGCTTGATTTCTCCAGTGCGCGGCAGTCGCAGCAGCGCGGCACACTGCGCGGCAATTTTCCAATGCCCAGAATACATGAACGTTTCAAAATTTCCACTCGTAGTTATCTAGAGCCTGTATAGTCATATACTGGTCAAGACTAAGAACATATAATTTAATGGGCCTTTATGCATGCAACGTCACATGTGACGCATGATGAACGTTCGCCGAAAAGTTTTCAAGCCGTAATCGTACACTCGGACCTGTAACTCGACCAACACGCCGTAAGCGGAAGAATGGTGCGGTCCAAGCTTGTATCGAGAATGGCCATCGCTGTCCTGTAGTCCTTTTGAATGGGAGTTCGAATGAAGATCCTTTACTGGTGACATTGCCCTACTGATGGCTCATCCTGGATATTCGTGTGCGTATGTGTATTCCGCCCAGATCCTCAAGCTTGTTTTGATTATCTCTTGCGTGGATGATGTTTCTTAATGAACGTTCTAACCGAACAAAATCAATACTCAGGAGGTAGGTTCGTCAATAACGGGGGCATGAGACTTGCATTGTCAGTAGGACCTTTGCTATATGCCTTGTGATTCTGCGACCTCTTCATTCTCTCCGTCAACTTCCGTACATTTAAAGGGAAAAATTTGCCAGTTTTCCCTAGCTTACCTCCATCTCTGCAGATGGCTCAGGAGGACTCCCCACAAGTTTCCCTATCCTCTTCAACCGAAAGACTGCCATCCTTCCGACACGTGCTCACTCAACTAGAGTCTCAGTCTCATACAGCTTACCGCCATGGTTCCCTGGACTACTTTTCTCGCGATGTCTCACAAATCTCGTCACCAAGCATAAAGAAGAAGTCCCTTCATGGTCGAGCTGGCGGTGTTTCTGTCGCAGGTGGATATGTAGGAGACGACTTCCGGTTCGACAAGTTTTTGCGGGAGAAGTGGGACAATGCAGTTGAGGCAGGCATTAGTTCCCGGCAAACAGGCGTTGTTTTTAAAGTGTGTTATCGTCCAATTTCAACTTCTATTTGTTAACCTGTTACCTACAGGATTTGAGAGTTATAGGCCTCAGAGTTGATGCTAGATACCAGAATACTATCCTGTCAGTGATCAACCCTCTAAATCTTGCCCATGCGATCCAAAAGATGCGACATCCTCCCGTTAAGGATATCCTTTCTGGGTTTGAGGGCGTTGCCCATTCCGGACAGATGCTCCTTGTCTTGGGACAACCTGGCTCAGGGTGCAGCTCACTATTGAAGGTTCTTGCCAACCAACGCTCGAGTTTTCACGCAGTCGAGGGGAAGCTTTCATATGATGGCATCACCCCGGAATACATGGCGAAACACTATCGAGGCGATATTGGGTATTCTCCCGAAGACGACGTTCATTTTCCGTCGCTGACTGTCCGACAAACCTTGGTACATTTCATATGCTCCCTGCCTTGAATACTTTTGACATTGCATTTCTAGAATGTTTCTACTGCCGCACGTACTCCTCATAAGCGTGTAGAAGCTTATTCCAGGAAGCAATACGTCAACACTGTAGTCAACACACTCGGCATGGTATTAGGATTAACTCATGTTTTTGATACGCCTGTTGGCGACGAGAATATTCGAGGAGTGAGTGGAGGTGAGAAGAAGAGGGTGAGCATTGCTGAGATGATGAGTACGTATGTTCGTTTAGCGTGCTGGGATAAGTGAGTGACTTGTTTTTCCGGAGGTATGTTTTGACAAACTTTCTTGCAGCTCAACGCGAGGTTTAGATGCATCTACGGCCCTAGAGTTCATTCGTGCACTCCGGATTTCTACGGATATCACGAAAGTCACGACTATCATGGCTATTTACCAAGCCTCCGAAACCATTTATAACCTTTTTGACAAAGTGGCCGTCATTTATGAGGGGCGCATGGCGTACTTTGGTCCTGCTGATGAAGCCAGGCAATACTTTATTGATATGGGCTATCAGCCTACCGCTCGACAAACCACGGCCGATTTCCTAGTTGGCGTTACCCATGGACCATCCCGCACCCCGCGTAGCGGATTTGAATCGCGTGTCCCAAGGACCCCTGCAGAGTTTGCAGAGTACTTTATGAAAAGTACTTTGGGAAAAGCGAATGCACAAGAGGTCGAGAAGCAGCTGTATGCTACAGCATTCAAGGACCGTGTCTCCGTGTACAAAGCCTCGGCCCGCGCAGATCATGCAAATCACATGCCCTCGGGATCACCATATACAGTCAGTCTGGCGATGCAGGCCCAAATCCTCATTCGGCGTCGGGTACAAATCATTCGTGGCGACATCGCAACTCAAGGTTGGCTCGCTTATATTACTTCCCCATCTCTTCTTTGTGGTTAATGATATATGCGACAGCCACCATGTTTTTCGACTTTCTTACTCAAGGCTTGATTCTGGGATCTGTGTTCTTCAACATGGGGAATGCTACTATCGCATACTTTTCTCGAGGAAGTGTGCTTTTTTTTGCTGTCTTCTTTAGTGCAGTAACCAGCGTGGCAGAAATTCCGGCCCTATTCACCTTGCGATCCGTCGTTACACGACATCACAAAGCTGCGCTGTACCACCCATTCATAGACGCCCTTGCCGTTACAGTTGTTGATATTGTTAGTCCCATCTCCAGGCTCTTTACGATCTGCAGCTGACCGTTGTAGCCTATGACGGCATTTACCGTGCTCATTTTCGACATCATTGTGTTCTTCATGACACACCTCCAGCGTCGTCCCTCAACTTTTTTCATTTTCTTCTTGTTCACGTTTTCTACATCCCTCACTATGAGAACCTTCATCCGAGCTCTTGCAGCAAGTTTCGCGCAACAGCCACAAGCACATGCCGTCGCGGGCCTTGGAATCCTCGCCTTCGACATTTATACTGGGTACACTATTCCAAGCCCGAGTATGGTCGATGCACTCAGATGGTTTGTGACTCCCTATGAAGCTCCACTTGTATAAATGATTGACACTAGTCGACGATCTCCAGGCTTACCGCTATTAATCCAATGAAATATGGTTTCGAATCACTGGTCGCCAACGAGTTTCATGGCTTACATGGGAAGTGTTCAACATTGGTACCATCGGGCCCGGGATACGAGAATGTACCGCTCGTCAACCAAGTCTGCACGGTCCTTGGTTCTCAGCCAGCTTCTGACACAGTAGATGGTGACTTGTTCATCGCCCTTAAATATGACTATGAATATTCCAACCTATGGCGTAACTTGTGAGAGCTTCCCGTAACCATTTCTTTACACCTCGTAATGACGCAATTACATAATCAGTGGCATCACCATGGCGTTCTGGATAGGTTTTTTGGCATGGTTTTTCTCTATGACAGAGCGTGGTCACGGCACATCAGGAGCAACCCAACTTATTTTTAAGCGTGGTGTAAAGATCCCTGGAACGATATTGTCTTCACGGGACGAGGAGAAGGGCTTATCCACGCCGACCTCTGATAGTGATATGACCCGAGACGTTCAAAATTCAGATAGTATCAATATTACTCTTCCTCCATCGAGAGACATTTTTTCATGGCACCACATAACTCACGATATCAACTTGCCTGGAGGCCAGACTCGACGTCTCCTAGATGATCTTTCTGGCTACCTTGTGCCTGGAAAACTGGTATGTATCCCTTTGGGTTTAGCCTGCTAGCGTTGAGTTTCAGTTTCATATGTAGACAGCACTTATGGGGGAAAGTGGAGCGGGAAAGACAACATTACTGAACGCTCTAGCCGAACGTGTTCGAACAGGCATTATCACAGGCGACCGGTTCGTAAATGGTAACGTGCTTCCCGTTGACTTTGCGAGTCAAACGGGTTACTGCCAGCAAATGGACATACACCTTGAGACGTCTACTGTTCGGGAAGCTCTGCGGTTCAGTGCGATACTTCGCCAGCCTGCTTCAGTGTCCAGACAGGATAAATATGACTAGTAGGCTCAATTTATGTTCTTAATATGGACATTGTCTGAGCTGGTTTTAGTGTTGAAGAGGTAATTCGGATGTGTGATATGGAATTTTATGCGGACGCTATTGTCGGCAGTATTGGAGAGGGTTTGAACGTAGAACAGCGTAAAGTGCGTGTCATTAGATGCCGTCGCGGTTTTGTTCTCACCCAATTTTAGCGGCTAACCATAGCAGTTGAGCTGGTAGCAAAGGTAAATTGATACTACAATATTGTATGATATTTCTGAATGTTCATTGCCTGTGATACTCTGAAACTAGCCTCAGCTTCTCATTTTAGATGAACCTACATCGGGACTTTCTTCCCAAAGCGCATGGGTCATCATCAACTTCCTCCGATCTCTTGCTGGTCGCGGACAGGCCATTATTTGCACAATCCATCAGCCCTCTGCGGATTTGTTCCTGGCCTTCGACAAGCTGCTTCTGCTACGCAAAGGGGGTCAGACTTGCTACTTCGGTGATCTTGGGGACAATGCCACCACGCTGATCAGGTATTTCGAGAGTAATGGCGGGAGGAAGTGCGAAGAAGGTGAAAACCCTGCAGAGTGTGAGTGGATGACTGGTTTGTGTATTTGGTGTTGTTGACTTCACACAATTCTGAAGACATGCTCGAGGTAATCGGAGCAGGTGCGACAGTGCGCAACACCATTGACTGGTACTCGGTGTGGAAGAAGTCTTCGGAAAAGCAGGAAATGGAATTCCAGCTCCAGGACATCCTCCAGAGAGGCAAGGAGGCCCCTGCAATCATGGAGAAGCGCCAAGCAGAATTTTCTGCTCCATTTGGTGTTCAGTTATATGAGCTGACTCGACGCGCTTTCCTCGACTACTTCAGAAACCCTACATATCTTATCAGCAAACACGTCATCAACATCTTTGCGGGTAAGCGCTGAAATAGGATGCGTGTGTTGGTGTTTAACATGTCAAGACAGGGTTATTAATTGGTTTTTCGTATTTCAAAGCAAAACACACTCTGCAAGGAGCGCAGATTCACATATTTGCTGTCTTAATGGGCATCATTCCCTGTGTATCGCATTCGAATATGTTGCAAGAGCCTTTCCTTCGTTTTCGGTAAGTTTCGTAGCCAGCCTCGATTTGGATTTGGTCGCAGTGACGGCTTTGATTTAGACAACTATATGAAACCCGTGAACAGTCGTCAAAGATGTACCATTGGGTGACCCTGGTGACTACCAGCATGGTGAGCCTGAGCCTTCGTACTTGGTTGAATTAGTATGTCTGATACTGTATTACAGATTGTTGAGATTCCGTTCAACATTCTTGGCTCAAGCTTATATTTTCTCTGCTGGAACTGGGCTGTAGGCTTCCCGGGAGCTGCAAATCAGATTGGATTCGGAGTGCGTTGTGATATCTACTTCGTCGAAATCATAGCTGAAGGTCTTGCAGTATCTTTGTTATGGCATTATTTTCCCTCTGTTTTATACGACCTTGAGTCAAGCCATCGCGGCCGGGTCGCCCAACGACAAAGTTGCCAGCCTAATATCCAGTTTCTTGTTCGTTTCAATTATCACATTTAACGGTGCGCAAGCCCCCATTTGCCGTCTATTTTTTTTACAAGTCCGACGCTGATGTTGACCTTGATAAGGGGTCTCGCAACCATTCTCTCAAATCCCATCATTCTGGCACTGGATGTATTGGCTATCCCCTTTCACTTGTAGATGTTTTTTGTTTCTGAACGCCAGTTGACTGATTAAAATTGTATCATTCAGATTTCATAGAAGCGGTGGTGACCAATGGCTTTGGGAATGAAGAAATACATTGTTCACTAACAGAAATATTATCAATCACACCCCCGCCTGCCACAACCTGCGAAGGCTACATGGAAGAATACATCAGCAAGAATGGCGGTTACTTGTTGAATCCTACAGATTCTTCGAATTGCCAGTTCTGCTCAACCAGCTCGTCGAACGCTTTCTTGTGCGTCTGTTGCAGCCGCCTTTGCGTCCACTTAGGGATGATTTACATTCTTCAGAGCGACCGTCAATATGTCCTTCTCACATCGATGGCGTAATGTAGGGTTTATGGCTGCATATATCATATTCAACGTATGTCTTTTTGTATTTGTATCAATGTAATTCTTGTACCCATACAACAGTTACAGGTTTTTTGTTTGTACTTCATCTATGCTTTCCGAATCAGAGCTGGTAATCCCTTCCGCTCTATTACAAAGTGCATGTGCCGTTCGAAGCCCTAGATGAAACACACGGAATAAACGGTCTGCATATTCTATTATGTACTCCATGTACCGAACTAAACAATACCTGAAGCCTTCTAGCATCGGAACCTTGTAACGTTGCTATAACGGAGGATGTCGTTGAACCTGAAATTGAAATTGAACCTGGGAAAGAAATAGAACTTCACTTTGATCAATGCCAACTCAGCGTATCTATTTCTGCGATCGTATTAAATCTTCCTACTTTGTAAGAAGCGGAACCTCTGAAAACAAGTGGGTACAAGTTCCGCTTGGAAGCTGGTTAATTCTATCTGTGCATGCAAAGGTTGTTTTTGCTAGTGCTGCAAGCATAGAAGAATTTTTCTAGCTAATGTAAAGGGGAGCTGTGCTCCCTGTACGGTGACTCAGTCCTTTCCCTATTAGTTGGAATAGTTTTAGACTCACGCTCGGAACATGCCCACCACGCTTCAGGATTACTATAAGTATTGTATATTCGTTTGAACGACCATGCTGTCCTCTCAAGTCAGCTCGCACAATCTCTTATCCACATCACGGATTTCCTTGACTTAGCCGACAATATCGCTATTTCCTCTCAGAAGGGGACTCGGAAGCTTTCAAAGGAATTGTTAAAGAATTGTCAGGCAATGAAGTATCTTGATAAAATTATTCATACCTAGAATGAGTTTGATTATTTTTTTTTGGAAAAAATGCAAAGAAATCAAATTGTTTCTGCATTTCTTACAGTTCTATTTGCAATATATTTAATTTAAAAAAAATACCTATTACCTTAAGAATTCAATTTTGACTGAAAAAAGTGTGAAAATACAAAACTTTTTGATAATTACTTCATTCCAAGTCAAAAAAATTAGTCTCTCCAGTGTAATGCATCTAAGATAAATGAAAAAAAAAAAAAGTTTTTGGGGGTCACATTAGGCTGCCATACTTTCATAGATGTAATGCTTTTATTGTGCAAAGGATATATTGGATGAGAGGCCAATTATCATATAGGGTATGTCCTCAGAACCTCAGTGCTAACAAACATTTAGATTTGAAGACTGAAGCAAGTCCATCCTAGGAATTAGTTCTAGTTTAATGTCTTTCCACTTTCCAGGTCGTATTCCCAGGTTGAGAATAGCCTTTTCCTAATGCTTGTGTCAATGAATTAGTGTTGTCCACAATCACTACAAGAAGGTACACGATCTTCAGCTGAAACTTGCTTACCTGTTAAAAGACTCTTTGCTGCTCTCCAATGTCATTTCCTGAGGTCTGAGACCACTTAATAATCCAATGGCTTTCAAACCTCGTCCAGTGACTCAGTGACTGGTCCATTTGCAGCTGCCTCGTTCTGTGACTGAGTATAGATGTTAGAAGTCAAATGTTTCCTTCCAGTCATAACTACTAATATTATGCTCCAGTTGAGCTTCCTCCAACGTTTCGCACAGTAAACTCCACATTCGATCTCCCCATTGGCTTTGCCCACCGAACCTGAAAACTGCCCTTCTTTCGTTCTTGTTTTAGTTCCTAAATGGTCATTGTAACCGAGACTCCCCCCCACCACGAAATGGTATTGGACACACGCGCTGCTTTCCCCAGTAGTGAGGAAAGAAAATGGTAATGAGGAGTTCAAACGTATATAATAAATATGTATGACCGCTAAAAAAAGCTTGGGATAAGTCGGGCGCTAATCCACTTCCCCGGAAGGAAGGTGTATTTTTTGCGGCCTTGATTCTTTGCTTTCGAAGTTAAAGGAGAGCTGGAGCGGACTCGCCCGAACAATAGTTATGCCTCGCCGAGTCACTGTCAAATATGTTTCCTTGAAGTCCTCCCTCGTTAACCTCCCGATGAGCATGTATGGCCCTTTGGTCGAGCATAGTGTGGTAATAATTTGTTCGCAGCGCGTTATGTTGCTCTGATTCACGTTCCTCAGCGACCCCAGTCGCTCGCAGTACATCTTATATCAACTGCAAAGCAGCCACAGCAATCGGCATACGTTGGATGGACAGGGCTGGCATCTTCCTCGTCTCTTGCGCAATTGCAGAATGGCATACGAGCCGGAGAAACCTTGGAAACCGTTGAGATCGACCCGCAGCTAGCCAGTAGTTTAGGTTTCATGGAGGGTTCGACGGTCTGTCGTAACTGAACGTCGACTGGCTGTTTTCTCACTTCGTTGTATGCAGTTGGAAATAGGTCTCCTATATGATCTAGAAGTGGCAAAATCTATCAACACTGAGCCACTGTCCCCAGATGATTGGGAGATTCTCGTAAATCAATATTCACTACCATGTGTTCAGTTTCTGAAGCTTGTCTAGGAACTTCATGCAGGATATGTTGAAGACAATCTATTGTCTCAAGTCCGTGCTGCTAGTGCTGGGCAAGAAGTTGATGTATGGGTGCTCGGGAGAACACGGGTCCGGTTTCGAGTGGGTGAGTGTAAAAATTCTTTACTCGTTTACAAATTTATATAATGCGGTATAGTATCGTATGATCCTCCTGGACCAGCTGTTCTCCTGAGTACGAACACTGAAGTGATCATTGCTCCAAAACTCCGTACCAAGCCGTCATCATCATTTAGTGTGCTTAATACTTCTTCATTCCATCAACTTGACGCAACTACTTCCATTTCCAAATCTTCCCCTAATAAGGTGATCCTCAGAGCCTTTCCATACGATCTTCTACCCCCAGACTTCTCAGTCATCTCGGATAAGCCACAATCTTGCGTATGGGTATCTCCCAGAATTTTCTTGCAACTCACAGGAGAAAAGTCCCTATCAGCTTCCCAGCATCGTTATGTTTCCATCCGTAGGCTTCGACCTCCCACTTCGTCGCATTCGGGTACAAAGAATTCAGGATCACTTGAAGGACCTCCGCCTATATCTACAAAGCAAACGAGAATAATTCACAAGACCATACCTGCCATAGTTAAGGACGAGACACCGTCAGAATCACAAGAGCCTGTCCTTCTCTGTCCTTCAAAACATATACCGGATCATCACTTTATTTATCTCGAAATGGATGGTATCGAAGAGTGGGATCTTGCCTGGTTCGTTGCTATCATTAACAAAATTCGCTCAATTCATATATTTTATGAAACTTTGCACCAGCCTGCAGCTCCTTACATATGAAGAAGAACAATCATTTCCCAAGACAGTTAGAAATACATCTACCAACCATGACTCCGTTCCAGTCCTTCTGTAGGCTTTAAAAAAAAATTCTTTTCGCGCATTCTTATGCAGGACTTAGGCCGTCCCAACCGATTCAGACCCTCGCAGGAGTGGACTCATTGATAGAAGAATGCCACAGTGTAGCCCTGAATGCTTTCAGACTACAAGCTCTGCAGCGTGGATCCCTGGCAAGTCAATGTGAGTAGTTGTTAATCTTTTGGGCCGCTAGCCTAGCAACCTTATTCTTAATAGTCCCTGGATTGTTACTATGTGGCCGCTCTGGTTCCGGCAGAACGTCAATCGCGAAAGCAGTTATGAAGCGACTACGAGAGGATCGAAGGATATTTGCGTGTAGGTTCCCTCCAATACCGTGTCTACGTTGTCTCAATTACTTTATTTCCGTAATTTAGACACCCTTTACGTGGATCTTACGAAATACATCGAAGAGCGAATTCCTGTCCTTAGGTCACTGTTTCAGTTTTGGTTGAACCTTGCTAAATGGCACAGGCCAAGCGTTATCGTATTTGATAATTTAGAGCGAGTCATCCCCGCTGAAGTGGAGGTAAGCCTAACAGCAAAACAATTCGTTATTACCACTGCCTTATCTCTACGCCAGCATGCGGATTCGTTTCGATCGCGCCACCTTGCTGAAATCTTTCTTTCGATTTTTAGTGCCAAAAGTGTGTTGCCTGGCATCATGTTTCTTGCAATGTGCCAGAGCCAAGCGGCTCTTCACCCACTCTTAATTTCGACTCATATGTTTTCAACTGTCGTGCTACTCAAGCCACCAAATAAGGATGCACGTCGCGATGTTCGTATCTGACCCTAGGGCAAATCGATCAGTAGTAACTCTGCATCCTAGATTCTAGCTGGAATCGTTCAGTCAAAATTAGTCTGTTCCGGGCTGCAGGTGGAACCCGAGCATCCGTTGAATTACGTCGCGCTTGCTACGCAGACGGAAGGTTACCTGGCTACCGACTTGCATGATCTCGTGTCACGCGCTGTGCATCAAGCAATGATCAGAGCAACTAAGGCACAGTCAGAGGTATGTGGAAGAAATACCTCGGTGCCTCCTTGCAATTGCGGATATAAATTTTGTAGGCTTCACTTCGACTAAATGACTTTGAGTCAGCTCAAGTTGACTTCACCCCTCTGTCCCTACGGGATGTGAAACTGCAAAAGTCTGATGTTTTGTGGGCAGATATAGGGGGTACTGTTACTTCCTTCACTTTATGATCTTGTCCTAACATAGTTTCTACTTTTTGAAGGTTTACATGAGACCCGTCGTGTGCTCCGAGAAACCCTTGAATGGCCAACTAAGTATGGTGCTATTTTTGCCAGTTGTCCTTTGCGTTTACGTTCTGGGTACGCGAAAGTCTTATAGTATTATGATACGTCTTACGCTAATTTTATATAGCCTTCTCTTGTATGGGTTTCCTGGATGTGGCAAGACTCTCCTTGCCTCTGCCGTCGCCAAAGAGTGTGGTCTCAACTTCATTAGCGTGAAGGGTCCAGAACTGCTTAACAAATACATTGGCGCTAGTGAAAAGTCTGTTAGTGGAAAACTTCACCACTGCGTCTTGTTGGCTACTGATATACTATCTCATTAGGTGCGAGACCTTTTTGATCGGGCTAGTGCTGCAAAGCCTTGCATTCTATTCTTCGACGAGTTTGATTCAATTGCACCGAAGAGGTCGAGTGATCTTTCTTTTCAAGGGGCTTATAAGTGTTGATGCATTAGTCGTTGTGCAGAGGGCATGATAGTACAGGCGTCACTGATCGTGTGGTCAATCAGCTGTTGACGCAAATGGACGGTGCCGAAGGTCTGGATGGTGTATACATCCTTGCGGCAACAAGGTGAATCATCAGGTAGCATATATCACACCATTTAATCTTATCTAGTCATGTATAGTCGACCTGACCTCATTGACTCTGCACTTTTGCGGCCTGGGCGGCTGGATAAGTCACTTTTGTGCAATATGCCAGATAAGCAGGAGCGACTAGAGGTGAGTTTATTGCGTCGTTCTCAAAGCGACCTTGTTATACCGTTTACAGATCCTGGAAGCAATATCAAGAAAGATCCAGATGGCACCTGACATCGACCTGAGCTATTACGCCGAAGCAACTGAAGGTTTCTCGGGTGCGGACCTTCAGGCTTTTATCTACAACGCACATCTAGAGGTTGTACACTCCTCGTTGGAGAAAACACCGCACCACGACTCTGAAGACACGCAGCTACTCAAGAATGGAAAGCTTTGCTACACATCTTTCGGGGGACCGAAAACCCAACGTGTCATGTCGCGAGCCGAACAGGATGGTCTGACTCGAAAGGTATGTTTCCTTTGCGTCAACGGCGGTGTGAGCTCAGTTAAGTCATACAGCTGTCTATATTACTGGACTCTCAGAGTAACATGGTCGCCATGAGGACGAAGACGGCGGTGCTCCCAAAGGCAGGGCGCCTTGAATTATTATCTTCTCTGGCCTGATTGTTTTCTGTTTGGCAGACACAGTTGGAAGAGATCCACATGCAGAAGTCTTTACGTTCGGCACGACCATCGGTACCTCTAGAAGAGCGGGAAAGGCTTAGTCGAATGTATGTCCACTTTTTCATGTCTTTGCATAGCTCACACTCTGTTAGATATCGTGGGTTTGTCGCTGAAAGGAGTGGTCAACTACCAGTACCTCCTGAGGCAGGAGGTATTGGGAATCGAGCATCACTCATGTAATGATGACCAAGGTAACAGGGTGACTGCACATAATAGAAGACGTCATCTATGCATCATGGGGTATGTAAATGATTGCAGGGAAGTGGTGATTGCAGGGAGGCGGGTATGTAATGTCCAAGAACAAAACGAATTAGGAACCTATCCTTGTTTTCACATCTTCACAAGACTCTTCATTGCATTGGCCACAGCGAAGCTGGACTTTGCCATCGCTTGCCGAGACTCTTTAGTGATTTCAGGCATTGCCTGAATTTCACTCAGCTTGTTGCAATGATCGATAAGGTCGCGTATAAGATCATTTCCTTCCTTGAGGGATGCTGACGGCAGACTGTCTTTGCAGACGGCGACGATACTTGATACAATGGTTATGATTTGTGTCAGATTCTCGTTGAGATTGGGTGACGGTGCTGGGCTGCGCACAGCAGAGAGCACACTTTGAATAGCGTAGACGATGGATTCGGATTGAGCTTCAAGGTATGGCTGTCGTGCGCCCATTTAGCCAAAGCCTGATGTCGACGGTAACTTGCTTACCTTCAATTCTGCCCATGCATCATCAGGACCTTCTGGAGGTGCCGATTCATCACTACCTGGACCATTAGTTACATTGGTACCGGGGGGAGTATCAAAAATCGCGGGCGGCGAGCTTGGATCTGAACTAGATGGGTCAGAAGGTGGTCGCTGTGTCAAGGCGCTCCGTCCAGTTGTCTTGAGGGTAGGGGACATCTCGCGATGGCGCCCATTCGTACGCGTACCAGACGAACTATAATCCTCACCTCGCGCTGAGCTTGGGCTGCTCACGGTTCTCATATGACCTCCGGTGCTTTCGCTGACGGAACGCAAGGTAGATGAGTACCCGTTCGTCGCACTCATGCCCGTAGGTGACGCCAATGTGTTGAATGAGTCCTGCTCAGCTTTTGTGGCCTTCCTGACCTGGATTGTCTTGCCAATTTCGGTGACCGCGCTAGAGACGTGACTGGCAGCTGCGTCAAGCAGGCTGACCGGGCTCATTCCAAGGCTAGTTGCATGGGTACGCGCAGCGGCGACGAGATTACTGAGCGTCATATCTGCGCGCTCACGGAGAGCTTGTAGGTCTTCAAGTTCATAGTCCAAACGATCCTTTCGAGGACGTGCCTCAACACTACGGACATCATCAATGATAGCGTGCACGGCATTGACGACGGTCTTCATAGGAGCATAAACACGTGTAGGGGTGGAAGATCTGCCTGCAGTGAGAAGGAGGTCAATAGAGCTAAGGAACGCAGTGACGTGGATATCCAATAAGCCACCGGATGGCGTTACAGGAAGCTGATCGTCGTTCATCGACTTTGGAGCTTGGTGGTAAAGCTGGGACGTGACTGTCAGAAAGAAGTTCGAAAATTACTCATGGCACGCGGTGATTCACAATATTTGGCGATGAAACGCACCTTTAACGCTGCGCAACTCGGTCTTTGCTTGTTCATACTTCCGCTTATACTCCTTCATCTGCGTGGTAAGATCCCGAATGGTGCTACTATCGGCATCTCGAGCTGCTATCAACTCTTCGTTCCGATTTGAAAGATCATTAACCTCAGCTAGCACACTTTCCAAGTCGGAGCGAAGCCGTTCCATCAGCTCCATGTTGGCCTAAGTCAATTTTAATCACGTCGTCGACATAAGAAACGCGGCGCAAAGACGTACTTGCGTCCCCTGGAGTTCGTCACGCTCGTTCTCTAGTCGGGCACATCGTTCCCTCAATCGTCGAACCTCGTCATCATCATCCTTCCGTCGTAATTCACGTTCCCTCGCCTCCGCCGCACGTGCATCATCCAGGTCTTGCTTCAAAGTCAGGATTGCCGCTGAGTGGCTTTCTGCTTGCTGTCAAAGGTTCACATCAATTACTGAACTAGAAAAGTAGAAACACACTCACACTACGAAACTTCTCCAGCTCAAGAGTTAGCTTTCTGACGCGGTCGTCACTTTCCGCTTTACGTGTCGCAGTCTCTGCAATGTCGCCTTCTAATCCAGTGATGCGATTCTGCATCGTAGCGATCTTGAGTTCGTAATCACGTCGCAACCTGTCTCCCTCGCCAGCACTGGACGGCTGTCTGGCTCTGCTGTTGCTACGTCCCAGTCTATCGCCTGAACCACTTATCCTTCCGAATGACTTCTCATAGTAGTCGCTATCGCTCCTGCCTGGTCCTGCGTCATCGTCACTTTCTCGTTTTCGGCTTGTGGGGAATGTCGCTATGGCAGAGAGGGCGCTCAATCCGCCCAGGCCGCCAGAAGGAGAAGTCGGGCTTTTGAGGCCCACACTTATCCTGTCCATCCCGCCATCATCACGGTCTCGATCTTCGTCTTGATCGTCACCTGGGGCCGTACTCCCAGAGGCTTGGAGGTCGGCTGGATCATCTTCCCTACCATATGGCACCTCGATTCTTTCCTCAGCTATGGTGGACTTGTTTGGTATTACTACTCCTGAAGTGGCCGTGGCAGCCGGTCCATAACCCGCCCCAGAAGTAGCGTCATCACCAGATGGACGGCGGCCAGAAGGGGTTGCCCTACCTGTTGATCGGAGCGTGTCTTCGGACGGGCGTCGACGATCTGGTCCAGAATAGAAATCACCGTTCAAGTCTTGTGAGGGTCGACGGCGATCCACAGGAACAGCGGCAAATGGGGAGTTTTGCTCACGAGAAGGCTTGCGGCGTGAGCCTGAGGTGGGTGAGTACGTAGATGGTAATGAAGGTGTAGGTGGCAATGAAGGTTGAGGTGGTTGACTGCGATCACGATACTCTGGACTAGGGAAGTCATCGTAGTTGGAGGGTGCAGAACCGGGCGTGTTGGGCACCTGTGGGAGTGTGTAAGAGCAGAAACCGAGCAGAATTGGAATATGCCTCGACCTCTGGTTCTTTAAATTCTGGGTACCGACGGCCAAGCTCGAAGAAGACATCACTAGCTAAATCCTTGAAGCGGGTTTTTGGTAAGGTGGCTAGTTTCTGTCTGGCTTGATTTCTCTTGGGATGGAAGTCGTCCCGGACCGGTAGAAATGGTACTTGGCATTCGAAGTAAACACGTGCATACCGCGAGGTGTGACTCTTTGAGCTCACCTTCATTTCCAGCCGTGTTGTTATTGCGACGAATAAGCTCATCGTAGACATCTGTGGAGAGCTCTTGAAACTGTTGTTTGGTAAGACGTGTAAGCTTTTCTCGTGCGCTAGACCGTGAGTTGAGCGGCTCTGGTGGTTATTATGGAGGTAGAGAAGTGAGAATCCGAAGGAGACACGAGGTGAAGGTTGCAAACCTACCTTTGGTCAGATGCTGTCCCAAGAATGTCTGCAGCTCATCGAAATGAACCTTGGCGATTTTGCGAGGCTCGACGCTTGGTATCTCGGGCACCTTGCCAATTGGCCGATACGAGTCAGTTTTGTAGTTTGAGATGCCACTGTAAGTCGTGTTGGATGGAGAAGGAGCTCGCTGGGGGCGTGAATTGAAACCGGACATGGGAGGTTAGAGAGGAAGGTGGACGTCCAGCGTAAGGTCGCGTGTAAAGTGTGTGTTTGCGGAGTAAATCGTTTGGTATTGGGCCCGGCGCCAGTAATAGCGCCACCATCTTGCAGTTCCTATCTATAACCCAACTCTGTAAGCCATCCTTATTTTTCAAACGCCAAGATCCTTTAAAGCAACGGGCTTGATCTTGCCAGCAGTGAAGGTAGAGTTACTCCGATTTCTCCCTTAGCAATGTATATTCGCTTCCATGACTAGTCACGGGCATGTGCTACTCGTTGTGCTGTTCGACGCCGACTTATCATATTCGCATTTCTGTTTGTGAAATATGGGCGACAATGACATGCATACGGTCCCTGTCCCCCAATGCATTCTCATGACAACTAAGTAAGACGTGTCGCCCTGGCGCTGCTGTTGACAGTGCGGTGACAGAGAAGTGCGAATTGCCTAACCTTCAACTTATTCCAATTCTACTTACTTACAAGTCTCTGGCTTTCTGCTCTGCTAAGTTCCAACCTAGGGATTCCCATCCCACGATGATACTCTACGCCACAACCTCCGCGGATTCTTTGATGCAACGAGGATTCAGGGCGTAAATGTGCAGTATACTGACCGTGACTCGCCACAGCATCATGCCAAAGGCGGAGACAAGCGGACGGCGGTGTCATCGACAGCTCAGGAAATCATCAGGTGCTCAGCACATTTTCGGAATGGAAAATTCAAGTAGCGGCTGACCCTACATCTTAATTGTCTCCGAATGGAGTTCATGGTACTTCAAGATAAACTTTATTGATCCATCATGTGGCGCGTGGATGACATGATGACATGCCAACATCAGCTGCGGTCTCGTCGTCGACCACGATCCCTGTATATAAAGATAATCGCATCAAATGAATTTTATTAAGGTTGTATTCCAGAAAAAAAAAAAAAAAGGTTAGTATACACATCGAGAGCTCTGTGTGAGACATCAGTCGTTGCTTGGCTCTACATCCTGGACCACCAGAGAAGCTATGATGAAATATACTCTCACCTTTTCTGATTAAGTATCATAATGGAATTTACACACTTTATTCAAGTTCTCTTTAGAATAATCCTGATGGGAAAATGCCATCATTATGCACACTGTTAAATTACTAAGCCTGTTGGAATAACAAGGAAAATCCTGTCCTTGGTGAATATCCAACATGGCAGAGCTTTGACAATTGAACTGGTACAGTAGTGTCCCAATGTTTTGGCAACATTGACAATATACTTGAGGTAGAGGTTACTAGGAACTGGCACCCCTAACATAAGCATGAAACTCATTTTCTTCAAATTACTACTAGATGTTAGCAGAGAGACAAGATACAATTTTAGTTCCTAGAATATGTTTAGTATATTACTAGACAAGACTTGTTGCAGAGACTTTAGAAAAAAAAAATCTGACTAGTAGCAATTTTAAGGTCAAAATATCCAAAAAAGTATTTTATTTTATTTTAGTAATTCCCAGGCAAATCCTAACACTTTTCACTTTTCATGAAGAAAACTTTTCAGGTCACGTGACCCCAGCTATTCACCTGTAAATGATTATATCAACTTGAATATACTTTGAAAGAATGTAATACTATTGGCTATAGTCAACATGGACTGACAAGTCCATTTGACTTACAAGATAGAATTCATTCAGAACATCTATCTCTTCAGAGCTATGCATCCTTTCACAAACATCCTGAAGGCCATTCACTTTTACTATAGGACTTCTATTCATCTTCAAATATCATTCTACCATTATTAGGAACATCCCCAGTTGTTTAAACTAACCACACATTTATATACAACTCTTATCACTCATAATTCAATTCTGACACTAGGCATGCTCTCAGTTAATTTCTAGCACACTTCTGCCTTGATTTTATCCCATTCAACCTCCACTCTTTCCCATAACTCTCACAAACCCTGGAGGGAATCAAGATGCCAATTAAGCTGCCTTTTAGGATACTCTTCTATTGTATTAAGATCAGGAAGTTGGGCAGGCCAATCCATAAGCTGAATTGTATGATTTTTAAACTAAATTTGGACTAGTTTGGAGATGTATCTGGGGTCATTATCTTGCTGATAAATAGCCTTCTCTGGAAGAATTTGTCACAATTACATTTACACACCTTACACTTCTACATATCTCATTCTGAACAACATCCTCTGAACAGCTCCGAAGTCAACCTTTGGAAATCCAAATCACCTTCACCTCAATCTGTCACATGCATGTGATCAGGTCACTCAACACAGTCTAGATGTCACCTCATTTGATGTTTAGTGAAACAATGATTGGTCAGGTCCAATCATATTCTTTTTTAGAAAGAACCACCCTGACTATCCCCATCACTATCCCCATCTTTCACAATGAACTTCTTGATTGAGGTATTCCTATTCCATCAAAGCTTGCAATGACATCTTATATCATCAGGCTCAGTGATATAAATGATCTAGACCCTCATAATGGTCCTCCAAAAGATTTGCACATGGCTATCCCTACCCAAAGCACCATGTGATTCAGAAACATGTTTCAAGAGTTATTGTTGGTCTGTTTACCTTTTTCCTCATTCACAATTTTTCTACCACCCTTGTGTCAGAATCCAAATAATAGCAATAGATGTTGTGAATAGATGTTGTGTTAGTAAAGGTATTCGGAAATATTCCTAATGATAACCGAATGGGTTTGGAGAGTGAATAGAAATCCTACATTAAAAGCAAATGACTTTCGGAATGTTTGCGAATGAAGTGCATAGTTCCGAAGAGACAGAGGTTCTGAAAGGATTCTATCTCGTGAATCGAATGAACTTTGCAGTTCATGTCGATCACAGCCAATGATCTTACATTCCTTGAAGTGGCTTTAACTAATAAAAGTTGAATTGAAGGGCTTACTCAAAAAATATACAGTTGTTGGTGAAGTTGAGTTGGGAGTGAGTTTGGCAAGTGTAAGTAGAAAATCAAGTTGACATACGATAATTGAACTAGGGAACATACATGCAAATGTGTTTAGCTATATACCGAAGGGTTTGGAAGAGAGGGCGAATGGGAATGAGCCCGTGAGGATTGGAGAGTGATCAAGGTACATGTATACTAATTAAAGGCCATAGAAAACATAGAATAGTGGGAGAAGGAAAATTGTGAATGAAGAAAAGGATAATTGACCATCACCAACTCTTGAAACATGTTTCCGAATCGCGTGGCTCTTCGGGTAAGGATAGCCATGCCTAAATCTTTCGGAGAGCCATTATGAGAGTCTAGAACGTTCATATCATTAAGCCTGATGATATGGCAAGTCATCGCAAGCTTTGAGTGAATATGAATAACTCAATCCATAGTTTCATGGTGAAAGATGGGGATAGTGATGGGGATAGTCAGGGTGGTTCTTTTCTAAAAAAAGAATATGATGGGACCTGACCACTGATTGTTTCACCAGGATTGTTTCAATAGATGACGTATTTGAGGCAAAGTGATAGGCAAAAGAGTTGTGGGATGAAAGTGATGGGAGTGTGGGAATGTTGCTTCGGGCTTCGGATGAAATGCTTCGGAAGGATTGCTTCGGAACAAATATAGTGTGAATTGAATGTCCAGACTGTGATTGTGACACCTTGTTCTTTGTTTCCTATGGCCATTAATTAGTATACATATACCTTAGCTACTTTCTGACCCTCACGGACTCTATCCCATTCACTCTTCACTCTGAACCATTCGATATATAAGCAGAGCACTCGCATGTATATTCCCTAGCTCAATTATTGTACATCTACTTGATTGTTC
>QMFG01009067.1:2764-42806 GCA_003314545.1 Ramaria sp. MG151 | reverse complement strand
ACATGATGATATTAGGGAGAGGTGAGCGTAGGAGTATAAGTAGTGCGGAGGGCGGGGCGGGGGATGGGAGAGAGTCGACGACGGCGACGGTATATAAGGCGTCCTGAGAATCTCGATGAGAGGAAAGCGGCGGGCGTTTCAGGGTGAGGGGACCTGGGGAGAGCCATGGAATAAGTAGCAGGGCGTAATGCACGAACGAAAAATAAATAAATGCTGTAAATAAAATAATTCTGCACGAGTGGAACACAAAAAGAAATTGAAAACATGCCCATCCAGCGCGTGCATTACATAACCCTGCCTGATGCCCTCTGCTGCGCTGCCGCCTCTCCCCCACGGTGGCCCCCCGGATGCGTCGCAGGCAGCGGCGCGCGGGCAGAGTGTGCTGCTCGTCGTGCGTCGCGGCGCTGGGGGCGCCTTCCATTCCGGGTAATACAATAGAGCGAGCGACGCGATCGGCCACACGCCTCTTTCCGCATTAGTGCAAATCACCCCTCCGCCACCACGCTGAATCTCGCCAATCGCTCGAGCCCTGTCTCCGCCAGTCGCCGCGTGAATCCAGCAGCATTTTATTTTCCGCCGCGCGCTGGATTTCCCATCAGCGCGAGCATCTCCTCCGTCCTGACAACGTCCGCCTCGCTGCGCGGAGTCCGAACCCACCGGAGCGCCCCCAGCGCGGCCGCCGCGTCCAAGGCCTGGATAACTCCTGCACAGCTCGTCGCCTGCGCAGCGCGCCTTCACCGGATGTATCCACTGCTCCCCGTACATATCCTCGAAAGATTTCACACCATGTCCCTGACAGGTGCATCATCACCACAATCTCTGCTAGCCGTCATCTATAGAGCACCCGCATGCAGTGCTGGAGGTGCCTGTGCGCAATGGCAATCCCCGAACCTGCTCTCTCGCTCCCGCCGCTCCCTCCGGAGCAGAACCACCCAGAAGCGAGCGAACTCCGAGCTCGTAGCCACGCAAACAACACCATATGTCCATCTTGGTCAGCGACTTTGTGGCGAACCCGTCCACCCAACACTCGGTCCAGCTCGTCCCACGAGCAGAGTCTGGAGGTCCCCTGCTCCCTTCGGTCCCGCCGTCGTCAATGACGTTCTGTCTGTCGCCCACACTCCACAGCTGTGCGCCTCCCAACCGTGCACTGACGCTCACCCCCCGAATCTCAGCTCGCTCTCCCGCTTCCTGCCTTGTTTTCTTCGTGCATATCGAGTTCTGAGCTTGCATCTCTAATCATCCCAAGAATCGAGAACCCGTCACCTGAGCCTGATTATCTCTATTCCAAATACATATGCTGACTCTTCCAGATATCTCTCCCCCATCACTTCGTGACAAGTCAAACCGCCGCACAACTTATCCAGCAAGTACACTTATCCCTCCCGCATGTTCCGGAAACTCAACAGCTCTGATCGTCAACGCCGATGCATACTCATAACCATGCAAATCAAGTCCGTTCATACCCCGTGCGGCGCTACATGTGCAGTATTCAATATAGTCGATTCCACATTTTTTTTTCTATTACTCCTGCCAAGTCGATTTGAATGCAAGGTTACCTCTCGTAACCTTAAGGCCACCTGGTAGACACTGCCATCGGCGTTGCCACCACACCTGCATCACTCCCTGCCATCAGGCTGCAAAAATGAAATCTTGATATTTCCCGATCTACTGAGTGTCTGCAGGACACTATGAGCATGTTCCGGCCGTACTGTTTTCACCAGAACAACCTCGCAAGCTCGAGTGATGCGCAGCATCCAAGGAATAACATTATTCCGCACTCACGTCCAGCAAAATTCTTCAACTTCCATTTTCCAGCAGACACCAACAACACCAATACCAAGGCTTGCCGCCGCTGGGCGCCAAAAAATAAAATAAAATAATAACCTTTCCGATTGGATCAATGTAACCCCTCCACCGGTCTCTCTCACCACACAATTTTGCCCCAAATCTTTTGCACCCACTCTATTCCGTCTCGGAATGAAAAAATAATAATAATTTCATACGCGCTGGGTCACATGATCACGTGACCATCGCGCCTAAAGTAAGAACATTCAAACTACAATGTGAGGAAAAAAAAAACAACGCGATAATCGGTGGCCAGTTCAGTTGGTTACGGGGTTATGCTCTGTATTTTTCCGAGGGTGCCCCCGTGTATGTGTGTTGCTCATTGACTTTACTCGCGTCTTTGTCATTAAGAATGGAAAAGGTTTACTCGACGACTCGTGGAAGCAACGGCCATCGGCATTCCGTCGCGGAAACGAGAAAACTTACTTGTCACTCCCCGCTGTTCGCTTGAGCCTTGTTTCGCGTGTCACGCATCACACCGCATACGCGGTTCTGACAGCGCTAGAAATGTGTGTTTGTTTGTTTGTTTTTTTTTTGTTTTTTTTATTATTATTTCAGGGAAATCACTGGGCTCTTAACCATATCGGTCGTCCACCCCTACAAAGGCCATGAGCTGCTACAAAACACAATGCCAGGAAAAAAGTGCCATCTGAGACCCTCCCTTTATGTTGTTGTTGTTGTTTTTTCTCTCCACCCATAGAACGCTCAAGATCAAATCAAATCAGAAAGCTATGGAAAAACTTATATGCACGCTGCGGATGATGGGATGGGATCCAGCTCAGCCGCCGCTAGCAAAGTAAAGCTTGAGCAGACACCCTAAAGTCTTACAAAGTCTACAATAAAAACGTATTGAACAGTATCACATAGTAGGACTGTTTCGCACTATCTTCAGGACCCGTAGCTATACAATGCGACTAGGGTTTTCCTGCCCAATCAAAACCTTATCCACAAACTATGATTCCTGACATACCGAAGAAGCACGAGGAACAACGCCTTGTATAAAATACCAAAAAAAAAAAATACCATTTTCAGCCTTGCAGACCCTGAACACCATCAGCTGTGTCCAAGCTGGAGAGAAGGAAACCCCGAGAGGCCTTGAAACCATTAAAAATGTTTTGATGGTTTCATTACTACTGCGCTACCGGTATACCTGGGTGCAGTGGCCCCAGGTAGATCCATGTCCTGAGTTGTCGAACAAAGCTCAACCTGGACCATATGATAGAACCTTAGCTAGAAACAGGGGAGGAACCATAGCATTTAAAACTCAATTCATCCTGCCAGACATACCACATGCACTGCACGGAGAGACACATACGAACTAGCGCAGAATGGCCTCCAAAAGCAGCAGTAAAAAGAAGCTAAACGCCCGGCTACTTCGCCAGTCTGGGTAACAAAAGCTTACCAAGTCCAGGAATGAGCTCCAATGGAAGATTCCAACACCACTAGGGCGTCGAGAGTAAGGATCACAAAGAGCGCCCTCAATCTCGGGGGGGAGGGAGGGGAAGCCACAAAGCCACATTGGGATTTTATTTTTTTCCACAATCCATCCTACCAATGTCAGACTTGCTCCATTCCAGCACCACACTAGACGGGTCTAGCCCCAGCGAACCCAAGATACAAGCGCCTCGATAAACGCTGTGAATCTTGGGGAAAGCCACAAAGAAAGAAAAGAAGCAACTTCGGGAATCAATTGTTATACACCACTCTTTTTGTTAGCCCCTTTGAGGGCACGCTGCAGAATTCAAGGTATTGATGTTGTCTGATACTCTGGTATTTCCCCCCCAAAAAAAAAGACTCGACTGGCCGGAAGGAACCCTGGAATCGAAGAGTATGCGAGAACGGAAGAAGAAGAGAGCGGTCTGCAAACGGGATCTGCTTGTGTGTTTTCTGCAAACATTTCCTTAGGGTAACATAACATGCCACTTGGGGTCGGGGGGCCGCAATTATGATTCGCTGGCAGGCTCCCAAGCTCAGGAGAGGAGGGGGGGAGGGGGAACACCTGACAAAGGGCGGAAACATTTCCGTCCAGGCGCCACAAAGTCTCTGCTTATCTATCCATGCTGATGATAAGTCCCCCAAGGCACAAGACGGATTTGGACTTAGCTGTTAACCTTGGTGAAGCCTGCACCAATAGGTAAGAAACGATGGGTTGAATAGCCTTGTTGTCCTAAGTTTACATGATGACTATTGTCATTCGTTTCTGGGCCGTGGGAGCATCTGCGACCAACCCTGATTTAGGGTCCGAACTCCCGCACATTCTTCCGCATTTAGAAAAACGCAACCTTGACCGTAGCTATGAACTCGAGGTATGAAACTCTTTTTCTTTTTATTTTGTTGTTTGTTGCGACTTGATCAGCTGGGCCAGGTGCAGACGAATGAAATTCATTGTTCACATGATGCCACTCTCTCAAGGGGCTGCAGGGAGTGACAGCATGTTTTTGCCTGTTCTTGCCGCGCCGTTCCCACCGGAAATATGTGCCACCTCTGCGGGACAGCCGCCTTACCATGAGGCTTCTTCGGTGCCTTTTCTTTTTCCACCTTTTCTTCTCCAGCCCTCCGGCAGCCCCGGGAGCATGAGAACTCTTTAGCTCTTTCGCGCCAACACCAGCTTCGATTCTAAAGTAGAGACATGCTGAACAATACGACGCACCTTGCCTGCGACATCTTGCTGCTTCGCTGCGTCATACATATGTGCCTTAGACACGTCTGTTTGAACGTGTTTCTCGTATAAGTTTTTTTTTGGGGGGGGGCTCCAACGCTGTTGTTGTACAATGAATGTCTGACATCATGTCATTCAGATCCAAAAGTTCTCCGGCTCCTGAGGTCAGGTGAGCGAAAAAGGTCATACATACGCCTTCCTAACACTTCAAACGGACGTAATCCATAGCACTATGGGCTGTAGCTGATTTTCTCTGTCATACCGTTGAATAAGGTCGGGGCGGTGCCGACTTGCGCTCCTTGAGGAAATTGCGATCTTCTGCCTGCGCTTACAATACACAGGATAAATTGATGGCCAACACATGTGGTCACCAATAGCAAAAAAAGAGCACTCAAGTCATTCTCCCTCTTGCTAAGCATCTTTAGACATTTCAGAGAGTGCCCCCTTCCTCCTCCTCCTCTCTTTCATGCTTGTTGAACGCCCGTGCAACGTCGGAAAGTGTCTCATCATGTTCCATTAGCCGGTGACATCGTGGAAGCATTATTGACAAGGCTGTTGATCTTATGTTCGTGTGTTGCATATAGGAAAATACTACCAGCAAGTCGGTGTGTCACTGAGAAACACTAACTCTTCCTTCGTTCAACGACATCGTGCCTCCCCCTCTTTTCAAGTAATTTGTGGTTTGCGGTATGGATGATTCTTCGGCATCTCCGACGACAGCCATTTCTTTCACGTTGCAATCCTCACTCTGTACAGGTGAGTACTCATTTAACATGCGAGTCTCATGTGAGCTTAAAATAAAAGACCACCTCTCGTCGTGTTCCTCTTTTCCGACAGATTGATAACATCCGCAAAGATCACGAATGTCGAATACATAACGGGATATCAGCGACGGCTCCGGGATTGTGAAGCTTTATTTGGAGTGATCGATCATGACCTCCTGATGCGCGTTGAGCAAACTTTTTAGACATGTTACGTGTAGAGATGGGCATGAATGATGAACAGGTGAAAGTCTAGCAGCTCAAAGGGTAAATCAAGTAGTGTTGGACAACACTATCCACCACAAGTTATAGAGGTGAGCAAAGTTTTGAAGTCACTAGACTAACGCACTGGTAATACAGATTTTAGTTTCCGAATTGAAGTCTTTTAAGCCATCTTCTGGAGTATCGAAGGACAACCGGCGTTATCGGGCGGGTCAGATTGACTGGCAAACATTGCCCATCATCTCTTAAAGCAATCATCTGCCATCGATATGTTTCAGGTCTTTCCTAAGCCACATACACACTCATAACCATGGCACGTACAAATCATTTCTGGTCACGGGCCTGACCAGAATAATCCCACACGAAAATATACCAAAACGACGCGTCTGGGGGTGACCAACAAGTGTAGACGGAGCGTACTTTGCAAGAAAAAGGATAACCGTTCCAAGGTCGATTGGTCATACGTCGAGCAGAACTTAGCAGTCGGCTAAGCGGACGATAACCCAGGCATTCATTTGGATAAGATGCCTTCAATTTAGTTAAGGGATAAGTTCCAAGAAGGAGATTCGGCAGGTCATACGCGCAAGTGGTAAATCAACCCCTTGTGAGCATTCGATGGCAGGTGAACCTCCCCAAGGCTCGTCACACACACATATATATATATGACGGCAACGAACATGCTTGCACTAGAGCATCAGAAACGGCCGTATATATATAAATGAAACGTGCCTCCGGCCGGTCTTTAAACACATGTATCCCACGTTGCGTAATGAATGCTGTTCGCAGTCCGATGCTAAGCAGGGGCTGCTAATGCGCTATACCTTGCTCTCCCATTCAAGCTTGGCGTGTGTGTGTCGTTGACAGGCTGGATGGGCTTGTCCCCCCGGTACACTTGATGTTGACGATTTACACGGGGATGTCTCGAGTGCCCTGGAAATTGAACTCGTTCAGCGTGTCCCCACATGGAGAGTAGTGCCACCAGCACCTTGAGAACCACGATATTTCCAAGCAAAGTGATTGACAGCAGACCACCGTGATGGAGGGAGCAGCAGGCCTGGGGGAGTCATTAAAAAGAACGAGTCATTAAAAAGAACCAGGTGGAGTGTACATTAGAAAATAGACAAAATAGAACGTGCCGCCGTGCAATGCGAGTGCTATGATATTGGCGCGTATCTTAGACGCAGACCACACAGCCCCCCACCGCGCCGGCGGACACGACGAGCATGCATCATTCGAAATGCATAAAATAGCGGAAAAGACACTACTGGAGCTCCAGACAAAGCGCCCACAAGTAAAAGTCCTCAGATAGTTGTATTGCTATGGCACAAGGTCATCTCTGCGCCATGCGGCGTCTCAAATTAACGTATTAGTACTCCCCAAATGACTGCCTCAAGTCTTCATTATTCCGCAAGGATTCATTGAGGTACGCGCGCCACCTACAAGAAAAGATATGCTCATTGAGCCGCCACGGTGAAACAGTGTGTAGAATGTTGCCTAGAGTATTAGGCGATGCAACAAGTCAATCGACGGTGAGGTGATATCTATATGCGGAGTTGCTGACAAACAAATTTCATCGATGCATCAGTCGAACCATTTCGACAAGGCACTAGTGTAGCATTGTTATATTGGATATCTACAAACCATCGAAGACGCAAACAGGCATTACGAGCATATTGAGCTCGTAATGGACAACAAGGCATCGAAAGTCTGGAAAGGGGGTGTACTGGAATGTGGGACAAGACATCGAGGTAAAAGGTGTAGCACGAGGAACATGGATAAGAGTCGAAAGGAACAAAAGGAGATAAACTTAGGAGAAATGCGGTGAGCGATAATATAATCTTCGAGGTAATGCTAATCCTTTTCTGCTGCGAGCGCTGTGAGGTATGGTAGTTCATCGATCAAGGAAATGGTGTCTCCGACAGTCCAGCGTGAAGTCACCCAGTCGTGAATGAAGATACCGACCTGCATTTCCGAAAATTCAGTCGATGTGAAAGTACTAAATCTTCGATGAACAAACCTTGCTATATTTCTTTGAAGCGTACTTCTGAATGAAGTTCTCGTGTCGTTCGGAGCGAAGGCAGTAGTTAAGCATGATATTGGCTACGGGAATTATCGCTTTCTCGCTATATCCGGAATAATGCGCGAGGTTAGGTGACTGAGAAGTGGCATATTAGTAGTTGACTTTAGAAATAGGTTAAATGGGCGCTCTACCCATCCAAAATGGTTCAAGACCAGCCTCCCAAGCCAAATACTCGCTGCAGCAATCAAGCTCGGTTTTGTTCCCAAAAGCTTTTTCTCGACAACATGGATCTCTAGGAAAAATTTGGCCAGCGACCTTACTTCTGGATCGTAGTCATCCGCTTTGCTAATCCTTCGCAACCAGTTCATGGGTTGAGGATATAAGCTGACGCTCCAATTTAGTGTCTTCAAGATGTACCGCTCTGCTTTCAACATGTCTTCCTCTTTGCTGTAGTCTTGCGGAACCCCTACAGTGAGCAGGTTTGCCACTGATGGGGCGCATATTTCCTCGAATTTTGAGGCAATGAAAAGGCATGCGAGACCGACAAGCTGGAGCTTAGAGAGTGATACGACTCGCATGGATAAGAACCGGTCGATGATGTTCACGGCAAGATAGAGGGTTTCTGGCAACATGCGATATCTGTGGTGAAGGCCGATGAGATAGTCCATTAGGACACCACGATGTAACCATTTTAGTTCTGCTTGGTGTTGCATGTAGTTCGGGTTGGGAAGCGTCTGTGTCTAAGAATCCTAGCCTCAAAATCACGTTTTTTTTTAAAAAGAAGGATTTTGCTCACTTCGCACTCGGAAAGGTACTTGAAGATATCAACGACATATTCGCTGACCATGTACGGGTCGTCGAAATCATCTTTGTCGAGATCATCCCAGCCAGTCGCTTCCTCATCCTCCTCTTCCTCATGCATTTGGGACACGGGGGCATCGGCTTCACCCTTGCTTTTGGACACAGCACCATCTTCCACGGGTGAGGCATCAACATCGGCTTGTGTCTCAACGACTGCTTCGACGTCTGCCTCAGACGACGTACGACGCCTCTTAGAAGCGCGATGGGTATCCCCATCATCAACTTGCCCCTTCTCCACATCGACACGTCCGGTATGTAACCGACCTGGCAAAACATCTCCGGTACTGGTCTTCGTGAGACGACGCGCCGCAGGTGCACTAGCAGCGATCGTAGAAGAGCGTGTTGTTAGTCGTCGAGTGACACGGTGAAGAGCAGGAGCCGGCTCAGCAACAGGCTCATCCACAATCATCGCATCCTCACCCTCATCATCATCATGTTCCTGTTCCTCTTGATCCTCGGCTTCTTTGGATGGAAGTACTGACGTTGCGCGAGTCTTCCTTGCTGGAGCTTTGATAGTTGGGCGAGCGAGCTTAGCACCGCTAATGAGGACTTGGGGCTTGACAGTTTTGCCATCCTTGGAGATACCTTTTGGAAGGTGCTTATTCTTATTCTTATTGGTAACTTCACCGAGTGCTTCTCGCTTTCGCTTGTGCTGCAGGTTGGCGTCTAGGGGCGCCCCACTTGTTGTAGGTTTTGAAGGCCCCGCTGCTGCTGATGTTACTACTGCTGTTACGGGCTTCGTGGTGCCGCGCAAAAGAGGAACCCGACCCTTGATCGCATTTTCATCTGGGAGGCGGGTGGCACGTGTCAGCCGTCTTGTCTGTTTAAAGCCTCAGCAAGTTGAGTCAGATTATAACCCGAAATGAACACACCGGAATGTTCGAGCTCATCAAAGCGAGGGGAGATGCTGTCAAAATCCGTAATGGGATGAGAAAGAAGAAGAAAGCGGAGGGGGTCGTGGAACGAAGAAGAAAGACGAGATTGTTTGCGCCTAAGTATATTCCCACACTACGCGTAGGAACAAGTCACGTGATGTCCATCCGTTCTTGTGTAATATTGTTCGACTTTGGCGACTTCTCGATGCTGACGAGCGATAATATATCCAGGAGACCATTGTTATAATATCGATACTATTCTATATCACTGTAACCATTCTTACCTGAAAACGCATTACCCTACTCAGATTGAAATATCATTGGCCTCTGAATCTCTTGTCGTTTTTCCACGCCTTGTAGAGCCGCGACAAGGTTAAGGGCGAAAGGGAAAGCCGTCCCTGGTCCTCGACTGCCAAGTGTTAACGACCAACTTTAGAATAAGACATAAAGACACACCTCGTGATTAGATTCCCGGAGCGAGCTACACTGTTTTCTGAGTATTTGTAATCTAAGCAGTTAGTATGCTGAGCATTGTCTTGCGGAAGAGGATGGTGCGTCCCCTACACACCTCGCTCTAGATCCTCCTTGATGGATGGGTGAGAAGTTAACTGTTCTCCAAGTGCAATTTTCGCAGCTTTGGCGGCTAACGAGCCTGCACAAATCATTCCTACCAATTTTCCTTGCTGATGGTGATTATGCAGCATTCTTTGGACGCGTTCATCTTGTGATATTGTCTTGGCACCTTCAGCACCACCTGGGACGACGACGAGATTGAATATTTCCTGCCAATAAAGGCACAAACTCCGTACATGATCAGACGTGGTAGTCATGTTTTTTATTCCGTACCGTCACTTCGATATCGTCGAAATCTTTATCTGCCACAATCTTGACGCCCCTGGAACATTTCACCCAAGGAAATTCGCCGCGAGCTTGATTAGGTGCCTTAACAAGTGCTGAGGTGCAAGACACGCCTCCTCGAACAAGGACATCGTAAGTGATGGTGCTAAATGCAGATTAATTCAGACCTTGAAGTAGAATTCGCGAACGTACAACTCTATCTCTTCTGTTCCATCCGCAATAAAAACAAGTGCTCTAGGCATCATTTCAAGACTGGCAGGACAAGACCTCCGAGGTCATGTGATGTATATCACTGGCAAGGAACAATGTTGTGCAGTTTCGGCGTTGACTTAAGCATACACGATAGACATTAGCTCATTGTAGTATCTTCAATCGCCGCCCGATTAGGGACCTTTCAAGCAGGCGATCTCTTGGTTTTAGTTGCTGCCTACCACTTTCAACAAACTTGAAGGACACCATGAATTAACCCAATGAGTGTATGCGTATCAACCCCCAAAGGTGAGAGTATACAAGAGTCAACAGTATGTAAAGAATTTCCTTGTCACCATGCAAAACTTATATCCTAAAAAAGGCCAGATTACACCTTACGGAAAGATATGCGAGATGCTGCAACTCACAGTAAGACCGACCAAACATGGTCCATCGGCTTGCTGGTTTGCCGCAGGCCGGACACAATGTCTTTCCCTTTTCAATAGTAGGCCATCGCTCTTGATCGAATGGAATCGCGAGAGACTTTGCACCCGCCGACGGTGCACGCTCGTCCTGCGGCTCAGCCCTGATGCATCGAGCATCAACAAAAAGCAAAAAGACATTTGAAATGAAAGAACTCACGCGCGACCGCTGCGTTCCTTGATGTCATCCTCGCAAGCCTCGACCTCGCACCACGGCATAACAACAATATTCTTGCCATCCAGTGTGGGAACCACGTCTTCCCAGACGGTGACAGCCTTGATGCGTGAATCAAACGTCTCCTTAGCGCGAGTAAACATATTACTCTGTATCTCATTGAGTAAGGCGGTGACAGTGGTGCCGATGCCATCCAGGGGAATGGGTGATTTGATGCCAATATCACGGCGGACGGAGAGCGCCTGCTGTTTTGCAATATCTGCGGGGCCAACTTCAAGACGAACTGGGACACCCTGGGACGCTGGATCAGCTACACATCCTCTTATAATAGAAAATGAAATTTAAAAAACTTTTTGCTCCCAGTCGTTGAACTTATATCCAGGAGTGTAGCCCTCCCTGAGATCAGCTTTGGCCCTAATGCCTGCCTTGCGGAGGATTGTAACGAGGTCACTGCAGCCTTTGTAAATCGCAGCATGATCCGATTTTGCAGTCAGCCCACAAGGGACAACAACAACCTGGAGAGATGCTACTCTCGGGGGAAGAACAAGCCCCTTATTGTCGCCATGTATCATGACCATTACGCCGATGGCTCTCGTGGACAAGCCCCAGCTATTCTGCCATACGAACAGCTTGCCCGCATTAGGGTCCGCGTCTACCTTCTCGTCCTTCCCCTGGGCAGAAGCATTCGGGTCCTCTACCACAATGTTGAACATTTTACTGAAGTTCTGTCCAAGTGCATGGGATGTTGCGCCCTGAATACCTCGCCCAGTGGTGGGAACGAAACCCTCCACAGTCGTGGTGTACAGTCCTCCAGCGAACTTTTCTTTCTCAGACTTGACACCGGGAATCACAGGGACTGCAAGTAGCTCCTCATATACGCGCCGATACAGATCAAGTATGTCGCGAACTTCAACGTCAGCATCCTCTTTGCGTAGGTGGGCCGTGTGGCCCTCTTGCCACAAGAACTCGCGAGTTCGCAAGAACGGTTCTGTGTGATCAAAGCATCAGGCTCAAAATTAACTGTCTCTCTGAATGACATGAGATCTCACGGGGATTCTTAAACTCCCAGCGAACAACACTGTTCCACTGGTTGAGCTTCAAAGGAAGATCGCGATGACTTTTTATCCATTTTGCGTAGTCTAGGACAGGTGGTTCGACTAACTGTAGTTTTATACATTAAAGCAATAATAACTTACAGGGATACATGGCAGTCTCGGAGGTGGGACGAATTGCCAGGTGTTCCTCTAACTCAGAATTCCCGCTGATAATATAAGGGATTGGTCAAGAGAGTGCTGGCCTTATGAAACATAGCTCACGCTCGTGTAACCCATGCGACTTCAGGTGCAAAACCTTCGATGTGATCCTTTTCCCGCTCCAGAACTTTCGAAGACACGAACATGGGGAAATACGCATTTTCGACATCAAGTAGCTTGATCTGAGCATTGAACCATTCTTTACAAACATCAGTTCAAACACTGCACTCGAGTAATCACACGTACCCTGTATTGCTTCCCAGATGCTGTAGGACCAAGGTCTTAGAATATAGCAGCCACTGACATTATAGTAATCTAGCATATCAGCCTTGAGTAAGACCTGGGTATGCATAAGCAGTGATTAACGGTCTACGGTGCCAAAGAAGGTACACATACGTCAGTATACCATCCAGGAAAGTCTACTTCTTTCTTGTACAAAATACCAATCTGTATCGCCCCCTCTATCTTTCCATCTTCCTTATCTTTTGGGACCGCCTTTGGAGCGGTTTTGGAAGTAACAGGCGCCACGTTTGGGGCGCTGACCTCATTTTTTACTTGGGTAAAGTCGACCAATTGAACTTTAATATCGGCAGTCTCAAGGCTGGAAAGGTGTTGGGCAATCTCAGAACCTTTAAGGAAGATGGTGGTATCGGAAGTGAATGCATGGACAGCGAAAAGGGAGGAAGATGTTTTCAAAGATGCATCCAGAACGGTCTGCACACGCGGGAAAGTCTGCGAGTCAAGAGCCAGCGGGGTTACTTCATGACAGAATGAGCGAATTTCGAAATACAAGACAAGTGACAACGTACATGAGTCTTTATCGAGATCGAAGAACTCCTTTAGAAGATCCTCTGAGGCCAACCGCAGCTCCTTGAGCTTGAGCAGCTTGCCCAGTGCAGCTGAGCTCATTTCGGTCTCTTCTCGCAAGACCACGACAAGTGGAACTGGTGTCGCGTTCTTGGCTGTTTTAGGTTTAAAAACTATGGTTTTTGTAAGTTCGAAGGACTGGGGAGCTGACGGGTTTGCATTGGAAAGGGATGATCGCCACTTTGCAGGGGAATCAGAGGCAGCATGAGATACGATAGACTGCGGCGTGACCGATAGTTTCGAGAGTCTAGTAGTGTGATCCATTGTGGAAGAGGAAGTGTAGAAGGAAGATGGGTAACGAAAGCGTGGAGATATAAGCCAAGAGAGATGTGACTCGACGCGCACTAGCGGACGAGATAGGCAATATGACTCAAATTTTGTGACTTGCAACAAGACAGTCCTCAGCATACAACTAGGCCCAGTCTATTGAGGCTGTCCTAGGCGTAGGAAGTCTGAATATGATGGATACGACCTGAAAATAGCTGCTACTGGCGCCCACACCATGCACTGACATGCAGAGCCTGGGTGTCGTCTTGGAGAGTTACAGCAAGGACAAAAAGGAGTCCGTGACCGATTCATCTCTTGTAGACTTCACGAGTTAAGTTCAATTATCCTAACCATGCCAGATTTTTTTCTCTCAAGTTTACACACTCCCCATCATGATTCGTAATTATGCTTCCAATACTCTTAGCATCAATCGACTAAAGATAAAGACGTAAGGTGGTGGCCTGAACCTGATGGAGAAACGTGTGAAAAGCACGAAGGTCTATAGCTGATGATGACAGGACGGTAGGCCTCGTGCATTCGATACACGAGCAGGAGATATCTTCCCCATAAATCACACGGCTCATTTAAGCATATATAACTAGCAACGGCCTGTACGAACTTGGCCTACCATGGCCCCACCTGATATTATTGCTAGACGCAAGTGAATTCCTAATGTTCGGGATATCACTCAGACGCGTGCCAATTCAAAAACGCAGCGGGTAAAGGCGTGCAAAATAATATATCGCTGGGCACAGAGACAATCGCGGCTGGGGCGTTAAGGGTGTGGTACTCATGAAGAAATGCCAGATCATACGTCATGGGCCGTCCTGAGCAAGAGGTGAGGCAGTGAGAATGAGACACTGCCAGGGCCCTAGTACGCATGGCCGAAGGCAAGCTCGCACACAGAGTCCCAGTCTATTTACTGGAGAAGGAGCTTACTCTCGTCACGGCTTTCCCAGTTGCGAATGGTGCCAAGACGTTTACAGATGGCTGGCTGTATCCCTTAAATTTGACTAGAGTGGGGATTGCGCAGACCTCCTAGAAACCCCCGGACATGGCAGCCATCAGAATGGAGCTTGGATGAACATCTTATTGATCATCATACAATAACACGAGGGGGGGTATGTGCAATGCGCCAGCCACAGGGAGACCCTCTTGGCGAATGTATTTTCCTCACGCGTACCGCCTGTATGAATAACTCGAATGGCAGCTCCAAACAGATCAGGAAGCGTCCCTGTCCTGTCCAGTAGCAACGCAACCATGGGAGATCCGGAAATAATACCCATGCGTCCAACGACGTGGCTGTCCTTCAGTACGACGTCTGATGAAAACAACAATGCTGGAAGGTGACAAAGGTACGTTTAAATCAAAGAACTAATCGGGACATACTGCCGCTGTCAAAGTGTATCTTGTTCCAGCTGTTGGATAACTGTTGCGTCCTGAAACCAGTAACAACAAATTTGTATCCAGGATCATCAGGACTGATGACCAACAGGCATTTGCGGGCATCGCCGACGCCCATGACTGTCCACGTTCACCTCCCACTCACGAGTTCCGCTAAAAGTCCGATATTCCATCAACTCTGGGGGTGATTCAAAGCGGGATCGTGGGAGAGAAAGATACCCGTATTCCATTTCGTTGTGCTGGACAGATACAATTAGCTGAACTCCCCACTCGTAACGTGTGGCACCCTATGTAGTCCCGTAAAAATCCTTCGAGCTCTTATTAAAGCGCAAGCACCGGTGAAATTAGCGCAAGCTACGTAGCAATATAGGTACACGTACAAGGCAAATCGGCCGACATCTGTTTGAAAATGTTTGACGCCCTGAGTTCCCCATAAAGTTCAGTAACATCCCTTAGTCTGATCAACCAACCTAGTTTTCCCCCACAATGTCTGGTACCATGAATGCTCTCTACTACAAAGCGGTTCGTCTTTCGGAGCATCAACAAAGGCTCTAAGCTTACCTTTCATCTGTTAGCCTCGGGATTTTGAGATCAGGAAGGTCCCCATCCCCCAGTGCGGTGATGACGAGATCCTTCTTAAGGGTTCAGTGCTCTCTTGCTCACCAGCGACATCTCACTGACAAGTCGTGTGCTTCAGTCAACTGCTGTGGTGTTTGCGGAACAGATGGTCATATTCATGACGGTGAATTTATTGCTCAGTTCCCCGTGAGAGCCACCTTTTTCTCCTTTTAGATACACTGAATTGAAATTTTTCTGCAGCTCATCCCCGGACATGAAGCTATTGGAAGTGTAGTCCACATGGGTAAAAATGTCAAGGATTTTGCCAAAGGTGACCGGGTCGTTGCCGACGTCGGAATTACCGTGCGTGTTTTTTTTGGGGGGGATTTCCTTGGGCCATTGTTTCACTCATTCTTGCATTCAAAGTGCGACAACTGCTTCTACTGCCGTCGTGGCCAGTCCCTCCTCTGTGAGAACTTCAACGCTCGTGGCGTTACTCAGGATGGTGGTTTTGCTGAATACATCGTCTAGTGAGCCCTAGACGTTCCCAGTCGTAAGTAAATAGTTAACGCCTGTGACTTTCTAGCCAACAAAAGAAATGCTACAAGATCCACAATTTGACTGATGAAGAATCGACGCTGCTTGAGCCGGCTTCTTGCGCTATTCACGGCCTCGACAAACTCAACCCACCCGTCGGCATTGAGGTTCTCCTCCTCGGTGCAGGCCCGACTGGCCTGATCCTTGCACAACTCCTGAAGTTGAATGGTGCTTCGAAGGTCGTCATCGCCGCTAATAAGGGCATGAAGATGGACATTGCTAAGAAACTGAATGCTGCCGACGTCTACATTGAGTTAGACAGGAAGAACCCTGAGGCTCAATGGGCACAACTTAAGAAGGACTACAAGTACGGATTTGACGTTGTGGTTAGTATTCTAGGATGACACCTACGAGAACATTACTAAGGTTGTGACAGGTTGAAGCCACGGGTGTCGAGAAGCTCGCCAATGACGCAATTAACTATGTTCGCCGAGGTACAGAATACCTTCTTCCTGACAATCTTGGGGGTTACTCACTATCTTATGGCCATGTGTAGGAGGAACTCTCATGATCTACGGTGTCTACGAGAACAAGGCTCTTGTGCACTGGCCCCCCTCAAAGATCTTCGGTGATGAAATCAAAGTGCGCCAGATCCATGTGGTTTCCACCATCTCCTAATCACACCATCTTTCCCAGATCATCGGATCTTTCTCACAAACCTACTGTTTCCCCCGTGCTGTCGCTTACCTCGACGGTGGTAAGATCAATGTGAAGGGCATGGTGCGTCTTTCTTCTTTGCAACATATTATGTCGTATCGTAATTGTGGGATATCTCTGTAGGTTACCGATGTGTTTAAGTTGGAGGATTACCAAAAGGCACTTGACAAGATGAACTCTAGGCAGTGCCTCAAGATCGCTATTAAGCCGTAATTTGTTTTATGGTTATACCTTGCAGGTAGCATTGCGTATACCGTTAACTTTGAAGGGTGTAGCTTTGCTTATTGAGTCATTGAATTAAAAGGTTTCATTATTGAAGTTTTTGGGTCCAAATCAGGTAAACTATGTGTGATTATGTATGCAGCCACATGACATTGAGGTGATACCCTTCGCGCCTGCAATTGAACGTCGTCCACCTGCGCGAAGAGACGTGTATCAGAACAATCGCTTCTACTCCGTGAAGTCTCTAGACAGTGTTCTGCGCTGCAAGCATCTCTAGATTCATCAAGTTATCCCGATATCATATATGCTTCCTCAGTTCTGGTTCCTTGTTTTCATCCTCATCTCTCTCAATTATTCAACATCGTCTAACCCCATGAAACAACGCGAAACACCATTGGATGTTGTGCAGTACCCCGTCGCGCCACTAGGCTTGGCCTTAGAACAGGTCCATATTTACGTACGACATGGTATGCTTCGGAAGACTGGCACATAACATGAGCTCACGTTCACACATGCGCAGGAGAGCGAACCCCGGTAGGAATTCGACTTAATACACCAGCCGCGAACCTTCCCGAGCATTGGCTGATGTGTTCAGCCGGTAGAGCGTTCCGTGCTGCAGTGTATGACGCTGGACGGAACGAAGTGGAGGACTCGGATAGTGCGTTACTGAATGTTAGAAGAGCTGTGGAGCGAAAAGATGGTACCACTGTTGACGGGGAATGGTGAGCACCTGGAGGTGGAAGATGTGTGACGTTACTGAAGGGTCTAGGTTAGCATGCTGGGAGAGTTGACGGATGTGGGACGCCAGGTAAGCAAGGGTGGCTGTGGCTTCTGAATTTGTCCTTAATCGTGTCCTCAGACAACTTACAACTATGGTGTTGCGTTGAGAAAGCTGTACGTTGATAGGTGAGACTCGTACACAGTCGTATGTATTATCCCAGACCCATGTTGCCTCGTAGACTAGGTTTCCTTCCGGATTCTATTGACGACGAACGGACAATTTATTTCCGGTGTGTTCCCGACCTCTCTGCTTTTTATAACCTGCTTATTCTGCAAGGTCCACGAACATGCCGAGAACAATTGAATCGCTTCGACAAGTTATAAAGGGCCTTTACCCAAATCCGAAACACGGGAGCAGTTCCGTTCCAAAGATATTAATCCGGTATGCTCATAAATGATCTTCTTTCACTCCGTAGTTTAACCGGGAATAAAGCAATGGCAAGGATGAGAACCTTTTGGGGAATATGTTTGCATGTAAGCGGTTGGAACTCTTGAATCTTGCGTTCTCCAAAGGTAAGTCTCATTTGCCTTCTGATGATGTGCGCTGCCATTCAAACTTTGAACTTCTACATACCTGCAGCTGCCGCTGAGGCGTATAACCCACTCTTGGAACCCCTTGATTCCAAGTTATCAAAGTACATCGGAGGACCTCTCCGAATTGTATGCACTGCCACTTTTCTCATTGTTTAATCATCTCCTAATCGGTACTCAAAGGACGGGAAACCACGAGCATCAGGTGTTCTAGATACCGTTGGTCCTTCGTTTTTGCGCCTTTCGCTTCGATGCATTCTGAAGTACTCTATTCTTCGGTAGGTCCGGGCTGCACAAGCACATGGTCTCAGAGTACCGCCAGAATTCGAAGAGAAGGGAGCTGCGGAGATACTTGTAAGTTCCTTTTTGGTACGAGACTTGATGTCCCAGAAGCTTCCTTTATCTTACTTCTTATAGGAAAAAAGCGTAGTTTCCGAGTGGTTCGCTGGCTGCACGTCGGCTCTTCTTTACTTCTGCATCCGTCTGAACTCACGCTTATTAGGATTTGTGCTTCCACCCCACAGATAAGACCCACGAGTTTCGAAGACTTGCTATAGGACGCCTTCTCGATGATTTACAAAAGAAAATGGTTCACAAGGCAGATCATGGTGACCGAGACCCATTGAAGCTCTTGGTTCACTCAACCCACGTAAGGAGCATAATTGGCCTTCCGATTTGTGTTAATATCATTACCAGGATACAGCCCTGGCAGGCCTATGCTCGACGCTGGACGTGTTTGATGACAGGTGTGTGATAAGATAGGTGATGTTTGCCAAGTGTTTTCTCACCTCGGCACAGATGGCCCGCATTCACGGCCTCCATCACTTTTGAGCTGTTCCGTAAAGAAGCAGCCTCGTCACCAGCACACCACGTTTTCTTCCAGCGTGTGCTTGGCTCCTACTCTCCATTTCCGGAGCCGAGCCCTGAACACTTTGTGCGAATGCGTTATCAGAATCGCTCCTTGCCTCTTCCTATATGCGCCGAGGAGGGAAAGCACCTTCCCGGGTCACCTGAGTTCTGCACGCTTGCCGCTTTTCAAGAACGAGTGCGTGAGCTTACGCCAGATGACTTTGAACGGGAATGCACACCCGGGAACCGAACCACGTGAGTATCAATGTTGTTCGGACGAGATGTGATATGAGACAGTCCTCCACCATGGCTCGGCGCGCTGCCTAGCATATGGATCGGATGTAGCCCAATTGTTGGATTGAGATGGCCACTTGTAAAGTGGGATATAGTTACTGCCAAGGTTAATAGATGTCTAGACATTTAGACGGAAAAAAGGCTCGATACATGCGTGGAATGAGACGACAAATGCACAGGAAAATGTATTGGGTGATGCATGATGCTACTTGTGTGGATGGAAGAATTAGGCAACGCCGAGAGAAAAACAGAAATCAAGCTAGGAGATCCACGACAATAGTGGTGATTCCAATGGCTGGAATTACAAAATCAATTTGAGTAGCTAACGGACAGAGTGGAGACGAACCAATTTCGACACCGATGAGCGCGATGATAATCTGTTCTAAGCGTTCAGCGTGTCGACTGGAAGCAGACTCCTTGAGTAGCTGCAGCATATCTTGTAACACCTATTGGGAAGCTCATACTGAGCCTGATGTATTCAAGAAAAACATGAACCATCCAACCTCGACACGGTCATTAAGCACCCTAGTTCGCTGGGGTATCTCGAGGTAACTTCGCGCTGCATCATAGAGTGGTTGAAGATCTGGGAAACTCTGATGGACTCGATGAGACAGCTCAATAACACTTTCAATCTAGGTTGGCCACTAACCCAGAAAATTTCCTGTTTCGATTTGTGATATTCAGAGCAAGCTCATATCGTAGAAGGAGAACATACCGGAGCATCCAGAACGGATCCAACAAGGTTTATGTTTATACGAAGCATGAAAAGCTGCCCAATCTGTCGCATGATCTCGGTGTGTTTCATCTGACGGCATGATAAGCAACGGAATCTTTGCAAGAATGACCTCACTAACCCCGATCTTCCCCGTTTCTGAAATGATCTCAGGAATGCCCTTAGTCTGTTCTATTGTGTTCGAGATGAGTTCTTCAAACTTTTTTTTTTAATAAAGAAAAAAGAAAACGCATTAATCCGTGGAACAAAAACTGATCCAAGATAGAACTCTCACGAGGGAAATTTTCACGGATTGGGACAGAGCATGTGAGAGCGAGAGCTTGGTCCTGTTAAAACAAGGCGTGATTAATCATTGAGATCAAATACAGTAAGAATAAGGCGAATAAAGCTAAACTGACATGTAGCTAGATCCCTTCCGTAGCGTACTGGTTATTGAGGAGTTAAATCAAGGGGAAAAACCTCAAGGAAACACACGCACATCACGTCATTGTATATTCTGATAATAAACATTCTCTCGTCAATCTTTGTCTTTCCAAATTGTACTAGATATTTCCACGAACCGGCTGTAATCTGCGTAGTAGTAATTAAGGTCTTCCATTTCGATGTCTTCCAATGCTGGATAGAAGTAACATCGTTATCTTTCCGTTATAGGTTATGATGCGCTTACGGAGTTTCTCGACCTCAAACCTTCGTCTATCTCGATGAAGCATTTTAAGCCAAATCACAACACAACCTCATGTGAGAACCTACATGGAAGTTAAAAACCGTTTCTCTTGTGCTTCCGTCATTCCCCACATTACGACGGTCTGCGATCCAAAGTATGAGAACAGCTAGTATGCTCGGTAGAACGGTTACTACCCCGTATTCGAAGAGAAAGACGTCTGATTCTCCTTCTGGCTGCTGGTTGTGAAACCTGCTTGGCTTCTGCTTGGCTTCGGGGCTCCGTACATCTGCGGGAGTGTCTCCATCCTCGCCTGACTCTGGGATATCCAGTTGAGAAACGGTCATCTCAGGAGCGCTGATCGGAGCATGAATTGATGGTACGTCTGATACAGTTTGTGTACTAGACTTGGAAAGATCATACGTGTAAGGCGTATAGATTGCTTCATCAAAACGGCGAACAGCTGTTCGATAAGCTGATTTGCGGGCCCGCAAGAACTTCATAAGGTCATCCATACGATAGGAGCTTCATTCAAGGTTTCAGCATCTTGTAGTAAATAACGTCCAAAAATATTTCACCCTGCTGTGCAGTATGCAGTGACACGGGGTAGCGATTTGGCCTTTTTCTTCGTCAATCTTAGAGCATCCTTTCTTGCGGTACCCTCTGGGATTTGCGCGATTTGATTATAGACCTTACTCAAAGATTATGATTAGATCGAGATCAAGGCTGCTTGTTACGTATCATACTTCGACATCTTCTGGGTCTTGTAGTTCTTCCTCGTCTTCGTCTTCGTCTTCTTCATTGCTCAGCTTGTCATCAGAAGGCAGCTCTGTCACAGTGGGTAAATCAGAGTCATCAACTGGTTGTTGTATCCAGGAGCCTTTAGACGGGAGCGAAGGATCAGGCTGTTCTGGCAACAGCTTGAGTTTCCCAGCCGCTTTGGTGCTTCTGTAGCGGCAATCTTGTTTGAGCTCCCAATAATACAAAAATCGCGAACCTATTTGCCCCTCTAGGTTTTTCCGCGGGCATTGTCTCCAAGGGCATTTTAGTGGTTGGGAACAGGGCACAGTGACATGTGACACGCGTTACAAATTATAATCACATGGATTGTTTCCGCGAACCTCATCAGTGACCTGATTCATTCTACGATCCATACTTTCACGAGTATTGTCATGGCTGCGGAGGAATGCAGGGACACGTCTGCGCTCTATTTGAAGATGATTATCCTACACCCGCGCTTCATTTGCTGAGCAAGGACATATTACACCCACGCATGCTCGTACGATATGTAGAACTCTCCTGGTTCTACGTGCGAATTCCTTTGCGGGGGTGTCTTCTAGCTTCGCGAATGCCAGGTACGTGCATTTTGTCAGCGGCTGGCTATGGTCCTGATTTCATACCATGAGAAGTTACCTTTCAATATGTCTACGATAGCCACGTGAAGACGGCTGCGATCGAGGCGACTCGTTTGGTTATCTGATTAAAACTCTGCTAACTCCCCTGTCTCCATATGCCTAAGCGACCTGACAGCCCTCTTTCAGACGCATGTTGAAACATGAGATTTATGCGCCCATTTCACTTAACGTTGACTTCCTGTTGCCGTCGCCGCTGAACGGTATATTTTATTCCCCGCACGCTCACGGATAGAATTCTATCTCAGGGTTTCTATTCAGTATACATTCACGTAAGGCCCGAGGCCCGAGGCCCCGAATGGATCAGTTTTCGTGAATCCATTTGTTCTCATTCGGCTTGCAGCGCGATTACACACATTGCAAATCTGTAATGTCTATTATGATTTATGTCCTGCGCACCTCAAACGCTGATAACCCGTTAATATTCGTCCTGACTGCATCTGTCAGAGTTTTGCGCTCCTGATTGAGGCCAGGATTGGTCTAGACCTCGCTTCCTAATTTCTCATCCGACAATCTATGCGTATGTGTCACCCCTTTACACTCACCTTTTCTGTTGGCTGTAGTTGCGCCTTCTGATATCTCCGTCTGCCGTCGACGCCAGTCCGCTGCTTGTACGCGGTTTTATGTGAAAACGTAGCATTTATGGCATATGTGGAGCGTCGGTGACTATGTGGCAAGCTTAATTCGTTGCGAGGCCACGTTGTGGGGTGTGCTTATTGACACCCGATGGCCGCCGAATCTCCTTCCCATGACAATCTGTCCGCCGCTTGACGAGCTTCCGAAGACTGCTACGCATGGAAGACCATCCAATTCCACGGGTCGATTTGAGTTTACCGATTGACGTTGTGTCTTCAAGCATTCCCAGTACTTGGCACCGAGTGATTAAAATTGTAATGAAGGGTGTGTGATCACTAACAGGAGCGCAATACAACAAATACTATAACAAACAAGCGCGCGGCGCCCGTGTAACCAACTAAAACAACGGATGATAGTCGTAGTTGATACAGAGGCGTCCGTGTGGAGTCATGCAGGAGATGGATAACTGCGAGAGAAACTGGCGAGTGTGCCTAATTAAAAGAAGCAAAAGCGCGTAAAACAACTTCGTCGGCAGGATTGCGTCTAGGATTTTGAAGAGACTGAAGGTATGCTAAAGGGGCAAGGCCGGTACAGACAGGGTCTGGTTGATCTTGGACAGAAAACGCATAACCTGACCGTTCTCGTGGACGCCTCCAAGGGTAGAAGTCATCTTCGTGTCCATCAGAGCCGGAGGACGTCGATAGGCGTCTCGGGGATGGGGACGAGCTTCCTTGACAGTCGAAAGGGATATAGAGAGGATACGTTCCATGCTCGTGTCGGGGAGAGCCTGGTTCAGAGATTGGACTGGGCAGATCTACCAGACTGGGCCTGCGGTTGTCACTTTTCCTTTTCCCCGAGCGTGACCGGCGATACAAGCCTGGAGGAACCGACACGTCCTTCATGCATGGTATGTCGTCGACAGTCTTCATGTTTCCGAGCGTGGCGGGGGTGAAGTACGCCGCTGGCGAGGGGAAAATTAAAGAATATGTGAGCAAATGCATCACATGGAAAAAGTAGACAACAACCACGTACTCAGGTGCCACTTTTTCGGCCCGGCCGGAAGATCAACCCAGGCAGAATAGGTCTGTTTGGTGAGAACGTTATGCCCCTCGGCCTTGGTATACTTCTCTTGGTAGAAGAGAAACTTGAGGATGCTTATGAGCGAATGCGAGACAACGCAATGTGGGATAACGCACATCCTGTGGAGGGGAGGGGAGGGGGGGCGTGTTAGAAGAAGTGAAGAGAGGCGGAAAAGGTGGAAGAAAGTACATACGTCTCGAACACGGCTTGGTCCCCAGCGGAGGCCATCTGTCCAACGTTCGATCCCAAGGCCTGCCGCTTCTGAAGTTGTACTTCGTTCTTCCCATACGAAAACGGATCCCGGACGCACGAACCGACGTTCTTCTGCATCTAATCGACGGTGAACCATGGGCCCTAAGACCCCAAGAATTCCGGCAGCATGAAATATACGGTGAGCATCGTCTGTCGTTCTGCCAGAAATAATCATCAGAGAAGGGACGAGGGGAGACGAGGAAGGTGGGACGCACGCGATACGAGTATTGGTACAAGTGGGCTGTTGCATGCCACAGCAGGAAAGAGGAACAAAGATATCTGACCGAGAAAAGGGAACGTTCTTATAGCAAGGAAACGGGCGGCTGAGCCTTCAGCGCTCTTGGATCGGAGAAAGAACTTTGAGTTGGCATGATGGTGTTCGCGGAATCTAACGACGGGAAATTGGAGTTCTTCTGTTAGCCCTTATATTTTGTGGCACTTCCCTGCACTCTCCGGCCAGAACAGCTGCCAGGCGTGGGAACCATCTGTAGTATCTTGTTTCTTCTTTGTCCTTTTCAAATAAGCAGGCAACGTTCACTCGTTCCTGCCACCTTTCCCGACATCCCAACTTGTCATACACAGCCTTATAAGTAAATCTGCGTTCGTTTTCGAAAACTCTAAACTAGCTTTGTATCACAACAATAACTCCTGGCGACTTGCCCCGCCTCGAGAAATCAACAGCCAGCCAAGAAGCTGCTATACATTTAGCCGATCACAGGCTGATTTTTCTGATCCTTTTTCTCCGTTAACCTTAGCATTACCGCTGAGTCTCTAATTCGTCCGACAACTCAACCGCATTCATTAGAGTTTCCACGGAAGCAATTGTCAATCCATTTCCGGCACGGCGTTCAAATCTCTTGATCTTTCATTCGGCGTCCACCGAGCATGTCTAATTTCCTCAGCATCATACATCATTGAGTGGTAGCGATTAACTCTCAAAGATCGACACTGCCTTTTGTTCCGGACACGTGTCACCTCACCCCGCTAAGTGTGCTATTGGTAATTCAGTGCTAGCGCAATCTTTCAACGGTGAATGACACGTACCGCGTAGCGGCAGCACCACTTGAGAAAAGTCACCTATATCTACCGTGTGCAATGCACCATGAAACAGGTAGTCTATCTTTAATTGCTTGCGGGCACCCGGCAGCGGATCGTAGAATCCCAGAAGTGCAGCCTATTTTGTGTTTCACACGAACCGCAGTCAGGTCTCATCTTGCCACAGGGTTTGATTGGGTTCCATACGCACCTTCGATCGTCCACCCGGGATCATTAACTGACTATTGTGTACTTGCGCCTGGAGAGGAACCGTCACGTCAATGGATATTGGCGACTCCCCGTCTTCACCACTCGCAGTATACGTAGCAGTCAATACGACAAGTCCTGAAATGGACGGATCAGAATCCATCAGTCACTTGTGGCACCGAAGACGAACCGTCAATGGCCCGTTCATGCTCTGCCCGTCGTTGAACACCTTCGAAGAGAATATTTATAGTATGTTCAGCCTCTTCGCGGCATTGTTGTATAGTGGAGCGATACGCATGCCGCGTAGCCTGCAGCTGGCTGAAAACAACATTATCGATCGATCAGGAAAATTCACAAGTAATCACGCACGCAATTCGACGAGCGCGTAGCCTTGGCTTTATTATAAAGTTGTGCGCCAGTGCAGCCAAGGCAGATGGTACGAGGACAGCACACAAACCGATGATAACATCGACATCGTGGGAGAGCACAATGGGAACATGAATTCGCTGACCTAAAAGTTCTAGCCTGGGGCAAGGAGACAAATGAGCGTGTGACAATTAACAATATAGTTAAAATACCCACGTTACGTTCGTGTAAACTGCCCCCCCTGAACCTGCACCGACTCCAACCGATACAAGACTACTCTCAGGACCCGTCCACATCCCATACACGGTCCCTGTCAAACCAGTGACCCCGAGTTCAACGCCAAGCTTCGCCTTGAAGCCTCCGGGGAGCTGCCGTGTGGCAACTTCCCCAGACAGTTGAGAAAAGCGACTTAATTGAATCCCTGCACCCCATGCTACTGCTGCTTTTGGATGTAGGGGTGATACTAAACTTGTCGTAAAGGAAGGGTTTGGGCCCGTGGCGAATATTAAATGACCTTGCGTCAATGATTTGACGAAAAGTTGTCGTTGAAGCTCCAGCGTCAACGGAGGTAAAATGAGTGATGGTAGAATAGAGGCTTTAAGAATTACATGGTTCTCGCCACCGCTGTAGCTCGTTTTGATATTTACAGCGTGGGAGCGTAGGAGATTAGCTGTTGCCTATGTCAGCCGCTAATAAGGTAAGACATATAAAATGAGGCAGTATTGAGACGCACCTCAAGCTGAATTCGTGGCGAAATCTGGTGTCGAACAGTACCCAGCACGTTTCCATAATCTCGGGGAGCTCCTGGATAAGGGATGGCTTGCATGCGTCCAGTTAAAGTTGCTTCGAGGCCATTTTTGAAATGAACCTGAAAATTCTGTCGGTCAATTTGGACCGGGCAAGATGCGGAGATATGATTACCCCCATGGTATGTTGAATACGCAACAGGGTGTGCCTTACACCACTCAGCCGGTTATACATCCCTTTCAAGCGCAGTTTATGCTCGGGGAGGAAGAAATCATGAATGTCGAAGCTGCATGTAAATTCGCCAAGAGAGGTTATGGGACTCCTAGCCCGAGACATGCCTCGGGTTTCTGCCACTAATCGCTCTAGTTCTGCGCGAAACTTTGGCAAGGTAAGATAAGTCATGAACGCCAACGCCTGAACCTACCTCTTCCGGGGAAGAATACCGTTGCCCGAGGGCTTTGCGGGCAGCGAGACCACTCTCTCCTAATGTGTCATAAACTGGGTCGAGAAGGGGATTTTTTTTGACTGATTGAAAAATGAAGATAGAAACTTACTTTGTCGTTGATCCGGGTCCGTAAGGACTAGGAAGCTTCGCTCATGCAACAATAGCGGATAACAAATGGTCTCGAAAAAATACCTTCATATGCTCGTTGGATTTCTCGGAACCGTTTTTCGGCAACTCTTCTGGTGTTTTCATCCTTTGTCGTTTGCCGGTCAGGATGGAAGATTACTAAAATTGAGATTATTCATGGATCCAAGGTATGGGGGTCTTATCTGTTACCTGCTAACTCCTTATAACGATGTCGAATATCGTCCTAGAATAGCATTTGTCTTAGACCTGGTGCACGCAGAGAAGCAGGTGAATAGTACTTGGGAAGCCGACACGGGGAGATTGAGTATAGAGCTGAGAAAAGGGATATCAGAACTAATCGGTCTTCCGCGGGAAACTTCAACTCACTACAAAGAATCTCGGGAGTCTTGGTTAGATGTGGCGAATTGACCAGACATTATTGCTAGTCACGTCACGTCACGTGTTTGGTCACACCCGCGCTGCCGCTTTGTCAGGGTATTTTTCATGAAGCCTCTGATTTTCGCAGCCACAAGGTCACATACAACCATCAATCACAGCGTCAATATCTGTGTAATGTGAGCCTCGCAAATGTGACGGGCCGATGTATTATCAGTCATCCGGCCCGCTGCCCCATGAATTCCATGAGTTTCATCTCGCAGCCCAATTTTCCTGAAGAACTCTTTTCTGTGTCCCTCGAACCTTGCTGAGCGTCTCCATATGCATCGGAGCTGTCATGTCCCTATTGAACCATTTTGAGCCTCATTCTTTATCCTAGCGTCACATGCTCCAGCACCAAATCGTCGATGTCGCTGAGGTTTTGCGCGTGTGTATTGCAGTCAAGGCTCAGCGTTCTTCCGCCCCACGCCACTCTTTACAGTGTTTCCCAAACTGATGTTAATTCATAGCTCTCGATGCTGATCAACGGTGTTTCTTCGCGGCACGTTCCTCTCCCTCTCCCTAACCGTAGCCACATTCCCCACCGATGTATGCACCGGAGGCACGGTTCCATGCTCCCGAACGGGCCATACCCGGTGATCGACGGGCTTCGATCTTATCGCAGTTCTGAACGGAGAGGATAACATATGTGCTCTCAAAATGGCTAGTCGACCAAGCTACGCCTTCTTCTGTCTAATCTGGTCCCATCTAATTATGCACTGATCTGGACTGTATTGATTCGGCGAAAATCTCGTGGTTCATCAAGGCTATTCTTGCGTGCAATTCGTTTTGTGGTATCCAATCGCAAACCTCATCAAACTTCTAAGGCGCCAATGCAATGAAACTCACATCATATCCTATGAGAAAGAGCTGAGATACGCTTTCGCACGGAACGCCAACGAACGGCCCTTGACTGATCCGTTCCATCTTGTAAATACCCCAAAATTCACTAGCATGATTCTATTAATTTCTGTTCTACATGAATGTCTAAAAGGCCAGTGCAGGCCAGAGGTAATACATCAGAAATGTTCATGGCATGTATTCAGGGCCACCAGATGTGAGATATACTATCTGAAATTCACCCCATCATAGTTTATACTGCCAGTGGTCGCTCCACCGCCGTGGACTTCCAGAACAATCTGGCTTTTTTCCATACCTTCGAAACTCCAGTGCTGATGCTGATAAGGTGGCCTCGGCAAGGGAATTAGAGCAGCTGTGTAGTAAACTTACTTGGCATCTAGGACGTCCTGTTCAGGAATCCATCTCATCTGTGCTCCTATGTGATCTACCTCCTTGTCGTGTATCTTTCTCCGTTTCGACTGGTGCTGGGAACCATGAGTGAACAATGGAAGAGCCGATCCGCCTTGTAAGACAACCGAGGACACCCGGTAGGTCTTTTTTATGTGACTAAATATATGGACGGTATCTCCAATGTGGCGGATGCTTGTGATGCGAAGTTGGTCGTCGCTATCGGCGTCAACATATTTCTTGGCCGAGGGTGTGTATTTCGGAGGGGGGAACGCTAGTAAGTCATCTAAGATAGAGTGAGAGATATTCAGCATATCCATTTCGTCTTCATCGATATTTTCTGATGCAGGAAATTCATATAATCCTGCTAAGAGACCTATGGAGAGAATATCAACTGCAGGAATAAGGATAGCGCGTCACAGCCCCGTACCTCCCTCAGGTCTTCGGACTAATGCGAAATATCGTTTCCCATTGCATCTCCACTCGACGATATTGACAACGTCAATCTCTGTTCTGGCCTTCTTCTTAATAGCCTTCATCGGGAAGCGAGTGACTGATTTTCCGGCTGGTGCTGGCTCGCATATCTCACATAGATCTTCAATGTCACTTGTGGATGATGTAGAATCCTGAGTGTCCACATTTTAATGACTTCCCAAAACAGCAGAGGTGAAATTTCGCACCATTGACTCCTTATAAGCACCACAACGGTCATTTAAGGGGCAAGACTCGCAAATCGGATCTTTGACTTTGCAGACGGTGCTCCCGAGCTCTATTAGGGCTTGGTTGACATCTCCCGGCCGATCCGACTCATATACCATGGCTTCTGCTCCACTCCATAGTAAATCCAATGTTTTCTTTGCTTTGGGAGACGCATGGAGGGCCAAAACGCGACTAAGCAGGCGATGCACGTTGCCATCGAGAACAGGTGCGCATAGTCCATAGGCTATGCTGCAAATAGCCCCCGCACTAGGCCGTTTTGTCAGGAAGGATGCCTATGCAACCAAAGATAGGTCACTGTTGGTACCTGTATCGCCCGATGCCCGATATTTCCTTCTCCAATGTACTGGTATCAGCAGGAAGACGACCACCAAAATTAGTCACTACTTTCTGCGCTCCTGCTAGCAGGCGAGCGGCCCGAGAGTAATATCCAAGGCCTTTCCAAAGACTGTTGACTGTTTCAATATCTGCGACAGCCAATTCCCGGATTGTCGGAAACTTTATCATCCATCGCGTATAGTATGGGATAACAGTAGCTACTTGCGTCTGTTGCAACATGATCTCGGAAACCCACACCTATTCAATATGTAAGTTTGCGGATGACACGTCGAATGACTCTCACCTCGTATGCTCTTTGAGCTTGCTCTTCAGGCGATGTGTACGTGACAGATCGTCTCCATGGCATTCCTCTCACATCGCGCACTTTTTCAAACCACTCAAGCAAACTAGCTCGAAGCCGCTTGGCCTCTTCATGCTTGAGGGAGTGCACGTCCACAGAATGCGGTCGGGCCGACGCTTCCGTTCCTCCATCATCATCTGTGGATGCGGAAGATTTTTTCTTCTTCGGCTGTCTCTCCGCTGTATTGGCTAGCGATGAGGAGGATCGTTTTGCCATGTTGACGAGACAACGCGTGAAGCAGTGAAGTCAATGGCATCAGACTCACGTGACTGGACGCGTAGCGATGTCTTCCAACGACCTCGGCAAGAATATTCCGGAGCCCCAGGCTCGAAGGCAAATCCTTCGAATCTATTTAAGGCCGCGATAAATAAAGACGGTCCAGGGTTTTCCTGTGATACACCTTACATATATAGAAACGGCGGCGTCTGTTTTCTACGGTCGCATATTTGAGTCAGACTCACCAGCTATACTAAAGGCAGATGTTTTTTCTACCCGCGATGGTCGGGGATAGCATAACATTTCAACCGACGGTTCAAAGTGCCGAAGCTTACGACGTTCCTTCAATGATACTGGTGCCATCGTTAAAGGTAAGATGTATGTTCTTCGACGCGAGTTACATAGGCTAATAACAGCCCAAACTGGATGTAAATGACCACGTTTCCGATGCATCCCGAGATTTGGAGAAGGGTATACACAAATCAAAATTACACAATAAAGTCAAAAGAACGGAAAAGGTGGTGTTGGGGGTAAAGAAGAACCTTCAGACAAAGGCGAGAGCCTGTGGTAGATCGCCGAGTCGTAAACGTCATCTATGGTAAAGCTGACGTCAGTGGATTTTTGGGAATAAGGTCATTGTTGGTATGTGCAATCGACAAAGGCTCACCTTCAAACCTTTCCGATACCAAGCTTCGCCCACCGAGCAGCCCATTCACGGAGAATGTGCTTCTGCACTTTACCACTTGCAGTCTTGGGCAGCTCAGTTTCCGCTCCCTCTTCCCCCACGAACCACACCCACGCGGGTTGGTTCTGTCATGGAAATGACACATGAGCATGAAAGTCAGCTGACCGAGTCTTTCATACCTGAGGGTTCATCTGCTTTCCCACCCACTGCCTCAGCTCGAATCGCGTAATCGGAGGTTCATTTGTATGTCGCACAACCCATACGCCTACTGTTTCGCCGTAAGTCGTGTCGGGAACCGCCACAACGGCGGCTTCTCGAATGGATCTATGATTAGTGATGGTGTTCTCTATTTGAACCGGAAACAAGTTCTCGCCCCCCCGAATGATTATATCTGAGGCATTCGTCTTAGACCATCTGAACATACTATTGTATACGAGCCAAGCACCTTTAATTCGGCTGATCACTACAAAAAGATGAATTTCGGTAATGGGGGAATCACATCAGCTTCAATCACGAACCGCGAAGATACCCCTCTTCGTCCATAATTGTCTCATCGCCAGTGTGCATCCATAATTCTGGCCGATGGCCGTGAGTTGCGAAAAGAAGTATCAAGAAGTCACGATGACTTGCCAGAACCTCCAGGATCTTGCCGCATCACGGACGCGGTCTGCTCGGGATCGCCCCAGTACCTACCATGCATGAGGGTGACTCAATATTACCAGATGAAAAGAAAAGAAAAAACTAACCCTTTTTGCACTAGATAACCAGCAACACAGAGTTCTCCAGGTTGGTTGACTGGCAGTATGTTCCCATGGGTGTCGATTACCTTTGCCTTTACATGGGGCTGCACCCTGCCGACAGTCTCTACTCGCTTCTCAAAAGGGTCTGTTGGAATGGTCTGAAATGATACTGGGCTATGAAGATACCATCACCGTGTCAATAGTGTTCGTTAGGATATCCAAAAATGCATCATCGACCTAGTCTCAGCTATAGGCACCAAGTGTGTTAGTAGATGCCATGTTCCGACATGAAAAAACTTACTCATTCCATATGCGTTCGTCAGCTCCTTTAGGTTGAGTTTATCTATGAGTTGTCGCATAAGTTCCTCCGGAACAGGGGAACCTGCTGCAATGCCAGTTCTACGTCGAGTCGCCTAAGTCATCAATGAAGAAGGGTCGAGAGAAAAAATAGTAGACCTGAGCTTTGGGAGGTTCACCCCGCCTCTTCGAGACACTTCTTCAAGTATACCCAAGAAATGTGTGGGAACCTGAGAAACTTATCAGAGTTACATGTCATGTCTTTAAAGGGTACGCACACCATGAAGGGCGGTGCACTGCTCAGCCACAAGGGCATCCACGATAGCTTTCGGATGATAATTTTCTGATGGATAAACTATGCAGGACCCATACACCCACGCTGCTAGATTCCCCAACACCTGATGTTACCAGAAAGCCTATGGAGACTGAATACACGAGATAAAGAGTCAACTTACGAGGCCAAAGCAATGGTATAGAGGGGGAACGTTGCCTAGAACACATGGTAAGAGAGGTGCTCGTGGGCCGATACACTCAACAACACTGACATAACTTATCTTCAGGAGTAAGTCTCATGCAACGACCAATAGATAAAGCATTGTTTAAAAGTTGATGCGTCAACTGCGATACGTCAGCCTTTAGATATCTAGTGAAATAGATCAACATACCGAAACAGCTTTCTAGGATTTGATAAATATTAGCGTGCCACACTTCCAAGCTGACGGGAAGTACAAACCGGTGCTCCTGTGGTACCGCTAAAGATCTAGTCAGCTACATCGTTGCCGTTGAAAATGGCACCAAACCTTGTGAACTGCAGGTTGATGACATCGTCCTTGGTCATGGTCTTTGAGAGTTCACTGATTCGCTGATCCTCTGCGGTACTTTGCTGCCACATGAAGACTTCTCGATAATCAATGGTGGATTTCACTTTGGTCAGTCCTGCTTCGTAGCGGCCGTCTTTGCCTGTATTATCCACCAGAACGAGCGACCGCAATTCAGGCAGTATTTCGGAAGAAATAGCACGTGGCGTAGCAGCGAACAGGGAAGGAAGTGCACTTGAGAGCATGGAAAGGTAGTCTGAGCTGCGCAAACTCGGGACTACGAAGAGTGTCGAGACCCCTACGAGTTTCAGTGCTTGTACCTTGGGGGATAATAATGTTCTATACTCAGAAATAGATGGACAACGCAAGACAGGCACTGACGAGCTCATGAGCACGATAGGCAGGGTTGAGCGTAACAAGTATTGCTCCAACTCTTGCGCATGCCCACTGAAGCAATGCATATGCACTAGAGGCTGTGTAAGAAGACATGGGCATGGACTATGAATCCCTCACCTAGTATTGCCCATGATGACGCCAACACGATCTCCTTTTTTCACTCCTAAAGATATGAGCCCTCTGGCAAACGCCTCTATGTGACGATCAAATTCTGAGAAATCCCATGCGAGATATCTGTGGTTACTGTGGTTCTGAGATGACGGACTACCGTGAGCGTGAGGTAGTTCTCGAGGGCATATGAGAGCCGGACGGGAATGGTGTTTAGCCAGTATCTCAGAACGGAAATAGTCAGAGAGTGTTAGAGTGCTCAAAGGAGGTTCTAGAGGCCCTTCGACCGAAGACATCGTGAGCAGATATCTACGGGCTGTCCCATGGCTGAGCACAGTTTGCTTCAGCAAGTTGACGACAGTGCTAATCTTCAATGCTAGCATGTTGCCTTAACCAGAAGTCACAGCTGCAGTTGGTATACTTAATACATTCAAAAGCGGCGGCGAAGGCTGAGAGTCGCTCAGCTGTCATAGTGTTGTCTTGTGACCAATCATCGCGGTTGGCTTAGCTCCAATTGGCTCACATGAGCGGGACTCAGAGAGCTTCTTGATGTTTTCGGAATCTCTGGCCGACTGGTATAGCCTTATTAGGCAAATGATTACAATAATATTCCAAGTACAATTCATCCAGCTGAAATATACAAAATCAGAACGCCCCTTCTCGTGGTCTAGACTCCTTTCCATTGCCTCTTGTCCGTTCACCCCTCCCTGTCTCGGACCTTTTCGACTGGGCACGAAAGCATAGAAATTCAATGCCTGTCGCCTTCCGTGTGTCGCTCAACGTTCTCTTTACCCCGTCCAAAGCGTACTGCAGATTCTCGTCTTCAGATCGGCGCGAATACGACTCTGAAATCTTCTTATAGATCTCAGTAAGCTGCAACGCTGCTGTGGGTGTAACGTATTGTACGACAGCTTGATGCATAAATTCGATTTCCAGTGTAGCCTGTGTGATATCGTCAGAGAGGGCAGCAAGGATTAAGAAATAGCTAATCACCCGCAACATCCCGCCCATGCCGAACCGTCGAACCTGTTTGAAACAAGCTAGCGCTTCCTCAACCAAGTCTTCAATGAGTGAGTTGAGTGTTCGTTCAAGAAGTGGTTTGGCTACCACGCTGACATGTGCGTGAACGCTGACCAGATACATCAGCGTCTCAAATATATATGATCGAACCTCTAAAAATGTGTTTAATTCCTCCTGTTCTGCGAATATCAGTCAATGCCGTACCTGTTGGACGCGGGGTTTCAAACCAGTCCATGTTACTGTCCATGATACCTTCCCGAACCAAACTTGTCAGTGTAGATGCCTTCTGCTTGACGAAGTCTTCGAATAATGTTCTGTCAACTTCCGCCAGAACAGAAGTTATTGTCTAACGATAGTCAAAAAACAAAAGGCGAATGAATATTAACACACGCTTACTGACCTGGTGTTCCTCGTCTATCGATGCGCCAAACGCATTCTCCATTTGCTTAAACATGTTAGGTATCATAGAGCGTTTGAGGTGGTCGAGGTTGGACAGAACGAGAAGTAATCGCGTGTGCTGATATGGATATCAGCCACCAGCCCAGGTCAAGAGTAAGTCAAACTTACTGTACTACTGAGGTCCAAAGTTGGCATTCCAGCTACAAGATTTGCGCCAGCATTAGCTCCCGGGTCTCCTACTGTCTCCAAACCGAGAGCATTAACGCTCCATTCGTCGGACGCAAGATGAACAAGACCGTCTAGGAAAGCGTACAGCGCATCAAGGAAAGCTTTGGAAATCTTGGATGCCAATTCCGGAACAATTGCTCTTTGCTTCGTGGGCTTGGTAGAGCTCGATGCAGTTGGGTCGACCCCCCCGGCAATTTTATATGCACAGGTAGAGTTGAACTTCTGGAAAGTGTGCATTTTGGTGAGATATATAGTTGTGCCTAGCACCTGAGGGTTTGGCTCCCAATTCTCCAAGTGATGAAATAGGCGAGCATCTGGGACATAGTTATCAGTGCAATCTTATATTAAAATACAGCAGGGATTGACCTCGTAACCATGTGAAAGCAAGTGCGTCTTCAAATCTGCCACGCGTGGCATCCAACAACTCCTTCAACCCTGCCCCTGCCTCACTCGACATCTCTGTGGCACCAATATCATTGACACAATCAGCGATCTCCTGCAAGATTCGCGTAAGATAAAAACTCGTTGAAAGGGAGCTGGTTCCAGATGGCAGAAATGGTGGTTCCAGCATCGTGGCGGTGTCCCTGGGAGAAGTGGCAGCCATGTCTGAGAGAGAAAAGAATTCCGACAACAAGGAAATGTAGAGAGTAATAATGTCTGTGGCCATCGTGCGGACTTGCGAGGGGCTGCGTCGTGACGAGCCAGTTGTGCTTGTTGACTAAGAAGCCGATTAGTTTATTATAAGATATCATAAACCTTTGATCACCTTTTTGAATTTTCCCTCCATGTATGACTTTCCGATCCGCCAGAAGCTGGGAAGGTTCGATAACATCGCTTCCGAAATATTCTTCACCAAATCTAGCATGGCTTGCCAAGCCTCCCACCCACTGGACTTCGCTGTTGTTGCCTTTAATTAGCCGCATGGTTCTGTATTCGATCTATAAGAATACTTACAGATGACTGAGTCTGCTTGGCTAGTCCCAATGCTTGCTATGCAGATCTTCAGGTTGCTAGCTATGTACGTGTTCTGAGTTTGGGAATCTTGGGACGAGGCGTCCGCCGGAAGCATACGGATGGCCTCTGATGATGAAAGTTTATATATAAAGAAAACACTGATATGGGTGATTCTACCTTCAACTCGCGAGAGATAAGCAGTGCGTGTAGTTTCCATTAAAGAAACGATGTGCTTATGTTGACTATCGAAATATGCCCATACAGGATCTTCACCTGTTGGTGTTCCCACTTCAAGCAGAATCCTACATGGGAATTCTTTCAGGGTATGACACTGGATGACAGCTCCAAGTACATACTCTATGATCTTTTCCTGGTCTTCAACACTGCGCCCTACCTCCTTCAATTTAGTCAGTAGGTCGCCGCGCATAGCACCCATAACCTTTTCAGCGCTGTTCCAGACTTTGTCAAAAATACGCTTCTGCTGTGCTTCTAGCTCATTTTGAGTCTCGCGTTGACCTTGAGTAGTATTTTGACTTGGTGGAGCATTGGGAAGGAGCTGGTTAGGTCGACTGTCTAACAAGAACTTCCCTTTCTTGTAATCCCGTAGAGCAGCTTCGTACTTGCCCTAACGAGTGTAGGTTAGGTCAAAGGATAAAGTGCCCTAATTGTAAACTAACGTTTTCCACGTTTTCCAGAAGTGAACCAGGGAGGTTGAAAAAGAACTTGGAGCGTTCGAAAACACCCAGTGTAGACCGAACTCTGTAGGCTTTAAACGCGTTTTCGAGGACAGGGAGGAACACTTGATCGGCTTTGACCGTGGCCACTGCAATACATTGACAATTAGCACTGCAACTAAGTCATGTAGAGTTCTAACATTTCAACTGATCGCTGAGGGTCTTAGAAGCAAATTCTGTGTCATCAGCCAAAAGACCTTCCTTCATCTCGGCATAGACAGCTAGTTATAATATGCTTTAGTTTCAAGTCCAGTGTGCTTAGAGATAGAGTCTACCATCAGTACTAGCTTTAACTGCGACAAATCGGTCAAAGTTGTCTTCGACAAGTATTCGAATTGCTTCGGCACGGGAGTCAATGGAGGCTCTGAGGTGTGCCATCCCCGCAGACAGATCTTGATACGTGGCATTGGGGTGATAATGAGAGAGAAATGCCTTAGGATCGAATGATTTAGATGATATAAGGATTGATGCCTCTTGTTCCAAAAAATGAGGGATAGATCATGAATATATGACAGAAATAGCATACTGGCTTCCATATCCAAATTGTCCAAACTCATCATGTAAATGAGCCATGCTGCTGCAGAGATAGGAACCAATCCCCACTCACTCCGCGATAGATCCACGTCGCAAACCGAGGGGATCGCTCTCACCATCCCCTTGTGTGCTCGTAAGTGCTCCAGCTACAGAGTTGACGGCTTCATGGTCCACGTCCTCCCACTTTCTACAAATATCTTCAATAGTTGGGTACGAAGTAACCTTGCTGTACGTACCTTGGTACGAGGGAGGACACCCGGTAAGTTTTGAGCAGAGAAGCCTCGTCCGTCGACAAATTCAGTTTTCCCATTCCTCAATAAGACCCAGCTGTTTCAGAGTGTAGTTGTAGTGACGGACGGGCTTTGTTCCTAGTTCAAACTGGTTTCGTATTCTAAATATAACACATACGTGACAAAGAAAAGAGGGAGAACGCACTTTGCGCAGCTACAATTTGTGGAAACCAGCCAGGGAGGAAAAGTATGCGGTAAGGTGACCTCCAGTGTGAATTGATGACGTAACCAAGCTCTAAATTTACTCGATACGTCTTATGACAGCAACAATGTGCTTACATTGGACACGGTACAACTACAAGGTCTCGTATTAACTAGTAGTTGCCAGTATTTAACGATATATATAAGATGCGTCGAGAACAGCTGACATTCGGTACATTGAGCCCTATCGAATATGAAGAAGTCATAAGCTCGGCTTGTCCCCCGATCAAATCATCGTCTTGGAGACATATATGATACGAAAGTCGCCTTGTGAATTCGCACCCAATATGATAGCCTAATAGACTTTCTTTTTCTCGTCCACGGACAAGCCACCTGGGACAGACGTCAGGAAAACATTGCGACTACAACAAAGAGACGAACCGGGTCCCATGTTGACGAGTAACAGTAACCCTCCGACAATTGCTAATCAGTGGGAAAAGCTATTAGTTTTAATTGGGAGCCAAATTTTTAAATAGAGATCTCACATAAAGTCTGGAAGAAGTCATACCTGCAGTTAAATAATAAGCCATGTCCTCTGACTGAAGTATAGAAGATATAAATAGCTTACTTAAGAAAGTCGCGTTGCGGGTGTGCTGAGTGAACACTCCACCAATTGTTGACGAAAACGTTGAAGATGGATAGGATGACAACGAGGAATGCAGCTGACCACTTCGCCTTGAAACCCACAGCAACCATTCCACATGCCGCAAGGCCAATCAACGACACAATAAAACGGGCGAAAGACCATTGGCCTTGAATCATAAACCCAAGGAAAAGGAAAACGAGAAGCACACGACCTATAAGTTGAAAGCTGCAGTGTAGATGTAAGAAACGCGACAAGTAGTATAAGCAGCCACCCACTATTTCTTGCGATCAGTCTCACTCAACATTGGAAGACCTGCAAAAGACTTCTTTCTTGTGCTCATGGAGTCACTGAACACCATGAGAAGTCCTCCGATGACAGACAAATTACGCAAGAAGAAATTCATGTCAAAGATAAGACCGTAACCAAAGCCTTGAATGACGACGACGCCCAGTAGTCCAGCTACTGCAAACTCAGTATGTCGCTTGCTGACGGTCAGAGTGGAGCCACCGAGCATTATCTGACACATGAGGGACTCAGGAAGTGTCAGTGTAATGGCACAGAAGAATGGACATACGACAACATTAATGAAGAGAAAGAGGTGTGATATGCCCCATGGGAAGTGTCTGTGTCTGTAGATACGCACAATTATAGACAATCGTTTTGGGGGATACGGTTGTGCTTTCAGCTTACCTCTGAAGGTACCAGATCTGGTCACTCCACTGTGTTACAATTCTTAACGCATCCTCCAGGAACGTAACGACAATAAGGAACCTTCCAATGGCGGGGAGATGTGGTCTAAGCGGCTGAGAGTAGATGTCAACATAATCTTCTACTTTCGAAGCATATTGGCGTAGTTTTTCGATGGGGTCGTCTGGATTTGTGGGTGCTGCACGATACGCTGGGGATGGACGTGAATTAGAGAGCCCATGAGGATCAGCGTTATATGTTCCAGAACTCGGCCTTGCGATGTTGATTCTGGATGACATGGGCGAGGGAACCAACTGACGTGGCTCATATTATAGGCGCCTACTCTGAGTGTGGCGGTGATTGAAACTCGAACGTTTGCCCATGAGATATTTTTTTGAGAAGTGCCTGGTTGCTGCCTAAACCTCTCAGGGGACTAAGAGAGTAATTAGTAAGGGAAGGGGATCCGAGCTTTCGGACCAACCTTGTGTGCAAGACCAATGGAGTCAATCTAAACATGAAGAGTACAAGGAAAGGGGGTCTGGGTGAGGGGGAGCAGTGAATATAATGTGATTAATGTGAAGTTGTTGGTGATTAGCTAAAATGTTCTGGAGTCATCTCAAGTATTCTAGTATCTGCTGGGTTGGGTTTGGCTCCTTGGGGTCTCACTGAGGATTCAGTGAAGCTGAGGGATTACTAACATCTACTGAAGAGATTGATTCTGTATGTACAGTTGTGGCAGCAAACAGAGATACTCCATCTGTTACATTTTCTAAGGAATTCATAGTACCTGCAAGATTTTACAGAGGTTGGTTCTTTCAGCCACACTCAGAGTCTGTCAAAAATCACTGGTGGTTTAGGGATCTAACAGACAATATACACTGCTCCCAACAATTTTGGTCTTTATCATGAACACCAGCATATGCACAAGAGAGTTCATAAGGATTATGTGGATGTGATTGACATTCACTGAGGGTAACAACTGAGAATCTCATTTGGCAGAACATGTTGTCAGAATCCAAATATCAGTGATAAAAGTTATAGATGAGTGTGGTGTTAGTGATTCTGTTTGGAAATGTTTCTCATGATAATTGAATGGTATTTGAAAGTGAAAATAAATCCTACAGTAAAAGCAAATGGCTTTCGGAATGTTTGCGAACAAAATGCATAGTTCCGAAGAGACAGAGGTTCCAAAAGGATTCTATCT
>QMFG01009056.1:25234-48491 GCA_003314545.1 Ramaria sp. MG151 | reverse complement strand
ATTCCCATTCGCCCTCTCTTCCGAACCCTTCGGTATATAGCTAAACACATTCACATGTATGTTCCCTAGTTCAATTATCGTATGTCAACTTGATTTTCTACTCACACTTGCCAAACTCGCTCCCAACTCAACCTCACCAACAACTTTATATTTTTTGAGTAAGCACTCCAATTTAACTTTTATTAGTTAAATCCACTTCAAAGAATGTAAGATCATTGGCTGTGATCAACATGAACTGCAAAGTTCATTTGATTCACGAGATAGAATCCTTTCGGAACCTCTGTCTCTTCGGAGCTATACACTTCATTCGCAGACATTCCGAAAGTCATTTGCTTTTACTGTAGGATTTCCATTCACTTTCCAAATCCATTCGGTTATCATTAAGAATATTTCCGAATATTTTTACTAACATAACATTCATCCACAACATTTGTTGCTATTATTTGGATTCTGACAACGGGGCAGTCCAGAGGCTAACAGCAGTGAACGAGCTTGTTCAGCTCTTGTGCGCATTCCACATTCTGCTGTGCCATTTTGAGGAGGGGAGTCATGTACGGTGAGTTCACGAGTAGTTCCTCTATTGTCTTGATGGTCAGTCATTTCCTTTGACAGGAACTTTCCTCCTCGGTCACAGTGTATGGTTTTGATTTGGTGTCCCATCTGTGTTTCTATGTATGCTTCATCTTTGCAGTATGATCCAAAGGTATTGCTCTTTCTCTTTTGGAAGTATAACATAGGCTCACGAGTTGCATCGTCAATACGTGCAGCTACGTAGGAGTTTCCATTTAAGCTGGTCACCTATGCAGGCCCCCAGAGGTCCCAATGGATGTGTTCACCATATTTGGTTGCACGTGTCTGAGATTGTTTTGGGTAGGGGTGATGAATTGCCTTCGATTTTGTGCAGGGCTCACAGAAGTTAGCTTTAGAGTCAGGATCAAAATCTATACCTGTTTTCATCCCCGTTTCTATTGCATGCTTGACTGCCACATGAGCAATGTGACCTAGCTTGCGGTGAGCCTCATTGATTGTCATTTTTACTGAGGCCACATTAGCATAGTCTATAGATTTGACAGGTTCATATGCAGCAAGCCTGTAAAGACCATTGGAATGTGGGATTGTTGCCATGACCTTCCCTGCTGGATTGAATATTGTGCACATTCCCTTTTTGAAAGTAACTGCGCAGTTGGCTTTGTCCAGGCAACTGATAGAAATCAGGGTAAAGGCCATATCAGGTGCATGAATGGTTTCTTTGAGTAGCACAGATGTCTTTGAAGAGCCATTTGGGAGTTCTATCCACACATCACCAACACCTACTGCCTGAAGAGTCCAGCCATCGGCAGCTATTATGGATCAACCACTGATAGGTTTGTAGTTCACAAACTTGTTGCAATCAGGACAGTAGTGGCTGCTGGCACCGCTGTCAATGCAAGCGCCTAGTCTATTTTGAGGGAGTTTGAAGGAGTCAGCAATGGCCAAGAAGTCAGACATGCAGCTGAATGCAAAAAGATCTTCCTCCTTTGGTGCATTATCTGTGACAATTGCCACTTCAGTTGACTTATCTGTCTTCTTCAACTTTTTCTGCCTCAGGCCTTGCCCTTCTTTATCTCCTCCTTTAGCCCAACACTCTGCCTTGGTATGACCACCTTTGTAGCAGCTATTGCAGTGCAAGTCAGATCCTGCATTAGATTTCTTTTTGGCCTTCGCAGCATTATTCTTCTTATCTTTCTTCGAGTGGGCAATAAGCGTTGAGTTTGCTGCTTTGGACCATTTGTGGTCAATAACTCGGTGGTGAGCCTCTTCAGCAAAGAAATTGATAAGATCTTCTGGTGACATTTTGGGTTTAGCTGCCATGCCTTGTAAAGCCCCTATCCTCTCTGCTGCCATGATAGTTTGAATTGCAGACCGGCAGGATGGAGGGAGGGACAACATGATGAGCATCGCAAACCATGTATCGGAGAGTGTTGACCTCATCTTTATAAGATTATCACGTCTCTTTACCATGAGCTCGAAGTGTTGTTTGAGCTCATTGAGGTGAGTCCATGGGTCTTCCAAGTCATTCACGTGCATGGTCATGAGCTGATCCTCAGCATCAACAAGGTAGAGAGTACTTTTTGTCATTGCATCTGCTTTAACCTTTTCCCACATGTCATGTGCAATATAGAGGTTTTTGATCATCACTCCTACACAGGTGGATGTGGCAGATAGCAAGACATGTTGCGCAAGGTATTCCCTCTTTTCATAATCAAGGATGTGGGTCTCTCTTGCCTCTATTTGATCATCTGAAGCTGGCATTTGTCATCAGGTAGGACAGCAATTCCATTCAACACCTGGTAAGGGTTCGGCACAGTGGCTTTGCCTTCGACATGCATCCAGACTCCTTTTGCACCCATGGCTCTCCGAATATGGGGCTCATAATCTGACCAATTACTTCCATCATCATGGAGTTTTGGTACAGATAGTGTGGTGGAATCATTTGTGGATGGTAGTGAAAGTGAGGACATTGTAAATTTTCAATATCTGGGGCCCATAACCTGTTGAAATGAGTTCACAACTAATGAGGAGGCTCAGCTTCTGGTAGAAGATGATTATAAATTGGTAACTACCTAATGAGGACTACAGAACATTATTAGAATCAGCGTGCTACATATTAGAGGATTTTACTCACAGCTCAGCTTCTGGTAGAAGATGAGCTGCACGTCAGCACTAAAAGCAAACTATAATCCTCTAAGGTTAATAATCATTGACCAATAACACCACACAAGGTCCTATATGGTAACAAGGGTAAGAAGTAAGATCACACATTTCCAACACAAAATTCATTCAATCAACAAGATAGAATCCTTTCAGAATAACTATCTCTTCAGAACTAAGCACCTTTTCACAAACCTTCCAAAAGCCATTTGCTTTTACTGTAGGATTTCCATTTACTTTCAAGTATCATTCTATAACTATTAGAAACATTTCCAAACAATACTACTAACCCTACATTCATCCACAACTCTTATTACTGATAATTGGATTCTGACAATATCATGCTAGGGAATGAGAAAGTTATTCTTAGATAAGTCAGTGGCTGTTCCCTGATATCTATGCTTTAAAACATTATCTTACCCCTAAACCCCTATCCACTCACTGTATAAGTAGTTTGCTTAGTCAGTCTAATAAACCAGTCAGTTTTATTTCAACCACTCACATTGCTAAGTCTGTTATTGAAACCTTGAGTTAACATGCCCTCCTGCTATGAGTCTCTATCTTCTCTCCCATAGCTGGCTCAAGTTTAATATACTTCATCTCATTTTCCTCCTCTGCTCTCTTAATTTTTAACATATAACACTGTCTGTGAAGTGACAGGGGTAGGTGGTAGTTTGGAGTGCTTTGAGCACTCATACTATTGTTTCCAGCCTCCTGTCAGAATTCAATTACCAAGGATAGATGTTATAGATGAATGTAGTGTTAGTAGTAATGCTCAAAATGTTTCAATACTAATAGAATGATATTTGAAAGCAAATAGAAATCCTACAGTAAAAGTGAATGGCTTTTGGAATGTTTGTGAACAGGTGCATAGTTCCAAAGAGATAGATATTCTGAAAGGATTCTATCTCGTTGATCAAATGAACTTCGCAGTACATGTCAATCATAGCCAATGGTGCTTCTTTTGTGAGAAAAGAGTAATGATCCAACCTGATCTATTGGTTGGTTCATTGTGATATTATTAGAGTGATTCATGGTGTTTGAGGGTGACAAAATGTTGATGGCATGTGTGACTAAAGTGCTGATGGTTCGGATTCCGAATGAATGATTCAGAAGGAAGCTGTTTGGGAGATTCGGAAGGTGAAGCAAGGGATAAATCATGATCATGACACCTCCCCAGAGGTAATAAGCTTGATTGGATATTAGCTGGGAAGGGTTTGATAGGACAACCTGGTACAGTGGATATCCTCAGAGATCAAGGTGAGGAGAAGCACCATAGCAGATGAAACCCTTAGCCCTGGTGTGCACTTATTACATAATCAGAGAGGACATGGAAAATGAAATAGGAGAACCCTGACACAGAGTAGTATCCCCTCCAGTAGGCCTGCCAGCAGATATATCCCAGTTCCAGTCAAGGTTGCCCTTACAACAATGAGTTGACAGGTTTGAACAAATCAAACAAGTAGATGTAATTGGACTAGGGAACATATATGTTAATGTGTTTGTTATATACCAAATGGTTCAGAAGGGAGAGCAAATAGGAAAGAGTCTGTGAGGATCAGAAGGGAGGTAAAGGACATGTATGCTAATTAAAAGCAATAGAGATGAAGGAACAAGGAAGCTGTGAATAAGGAAAAAGATTAATGGACCAGAAATACATCCTGAAACATGTTTCCGAATCACATGGCTCTTCATGTAGGGACAACCTCACGCAAATCCTTTGAATGGTGATCCTGACTATCAGGGATACTCATACCATAGAGTCTAATGGTATTGCCTGACATTGTAAGCTTTGGATGAGTAGAATTGGCTCAGTCACTGGGTTTGAAAATATGGGTGTCAGAATTCAATTATCAAGGATGGATGTTATAGATGAATGTAATGTTAGTAGTAATGCTTGAAAATGTTTCAATACTAATAGAATGATATTCGAAAGCGAATAGAAATCCTACAGTAAAAGTGAATGGCTTTTGGAATGTTTGCAAAAAGGTGCATAGTTCCAAAGAGATAAATATTCCAAAAGGATTCTATCTCATGGATCGAATGAACTTTGCAGTCCATGTCAATCACAGCCAATGGTCTCACATTCTTTCGAAGTGTGTTTAAACCAATATAGATAAATTTAGAGTACTCACTCAAATGTGAAGTTACTGTTCAAGGTAGTTCATGATGATTTGGTAAGTTTGAGTAGAACAATCAAGTAGATGTACAATAATTGAACTGGAGAACATACATGCGAGTGTGCTACTTATATACCAGGCGGTTCAGAAGCAGGAGCAAATGGGCAGGAGTCCGTAAGGATTGGAAAGTAGCTAAGGTACATGTATACTAATTAAAGGCCATAGGAAATAAAGAACAAGGGTTGGAGGAAAATTGTGAATAGAAAGAAGATTTAACGAACTAGAAATAAATCCTGAAACTTGTTTCCAAATTGCATGGCTCTTCGGTGTAAGACATTATGCTACGCTGGGACGACAACTGTGCCATGGACAGGCACTGCTGAGATGATAGGAGGGAGCAAGCTCTGTTGTATTAAGCTGGGAATAGTAAGAGAGTGGCACAAAACCCAGTGCCTAACAACTGGATTTAAACTCAGAAAATAAACTAATAAATCTCCAACTAGAGAGCAATGCTCTCTTACATCGGATAGAGGAATCCTCATGCTATTCCCTTAGACAGTGACCCTGAATGTCAGGGATGAATGAGTCAACATATTAAATAGTATTCCCTGTCACCATAAACTTTGGAGACATAGAATTGACCCTGACATTGAGTTCCTTGAAATAGATGGGGATAATGATGGGGATAGTGCAGGTGCTTCATTTTGTGAGAAAAAGGGTAATGATCAGACCTGATCTATGGGTTGGTTCATTGTGATGTTATCAGAGTGATTCCTGGTGTTTGAGGGTGATGAAATATTGATGGCAAATATGTGTGACAAAAGTGTTGCTGGTTCAGATTCCAAATGAACGATTCAGAAGGAAACTGTTCGGGAGGTTTGGAAGGTGAAGCAAGGGACAAATCCTGATTGTGACAATGGGGATAGTGATGGGGATAGTCAGGGTGCTTCTTTCCAAGAACAGATTGTGATTGGACCTAACTAATGAGTGTTTCACTAAATATCAATAGAGTGATTCAGGGGACTTGATGGATGACAGGGTTGTTGAATATGAATTTTGTGATGGGAGTGATGGCAATTCAAATTCTGAATGAGGTCTTCAGAGGTCTTTGTCAGAATTTAATTATCAAGGATAAGAGTTGTAGATGGATGTAGAGTTAGTAGTATCAATCAGAAATGTTTCTCATAGGAATAGAATGATATTCAAAAGTAAATAGAAGTCCTACAGTAAAAGTGAATGGCTTTTGGAATGTTTGTGAACAGATGCAGTAATCTGAAAGGATTCTATCTCATGAATCAAATGAACTTTGCAGTCCATGTCAACCACAGCCAATGATCTCGCATTCTTTCAAAGTGTGTTTAAACTAATACAAATAAAGTTAGAGCACTCATTCAAAGGTGTGGTTGTTGAAAAGTTGTTGTTCAAGGTAGTTTACAATGAGTTGGCAAGTTTGAGTAGAGCAAACAAGTATATGTACAATAATTGAACTAGGCAATATACATGTGAATGCTCTATCTATATATTGAACAGTTTGGAAGGAAGAGTGAATGGGAAAGAGTCTGTGAGGGTCAGAAAGTAGGTAAGGTATATGTATACTAAGTAATGGCCATATAAATCAAAGAACAAAGGAGATAGGAAAATGCTGAATGAGAAAAAAACATTAACAGACCAACAATAGCTCTTGAAACATGTTTCCAAATTGTGTAGCTCTTTGGATAGTGATAACCATGTTCAAATCCTTCAGAGGGTGATCCTGAGAGTCTAGAACAGTCATATCATGGAGTCTAATGATATGGCATGTCATTGCAAGCTTCAAAAGAATAGAAATGACTATATCAATAAGTTCATTGGAAAAGACAGGGACAGTGGTGGGGATAGTCAGGGTGCTTCTTTTCTAGAAAAGATCATGATTGGACCTGGTTATTGATTGTTTCACTAAACACCAAACAGAGCGATTCATAGATCATGTTGGGTGATTGGATCAATGTAGGCCAAGGATTTGATTGAGGGTACTTTGGGTTTCCAAACAGAATCTTTGGAGTCATTCAGGAAATATGCTTCAGGGATAAAATAGTAAAATCATCCAAATTACAATTGTGACAGTCTTCAGAGGATGTTCTTTGGAAGGAAGGAAGTAACAGTGAAAGTCCCAAAATACAATTGTGACAACTCCCTTCTCTTAATCCTCTCATCTCATTCACTAAGGTCACACCCAAACTTCAAATAACTTTGCACCTTGTCCAAAATACAGGGACAGGATGCTAAGCTGGTGCAGTACATAAGCTGAAGCCAAGTCCTATCAGATTCAATTGCCAAGCCTCAGCCCCCTCAGCATAGGACCGCTGAACCTTAGTCAACTTTTATATATAATTTCTATTTGATTATATACAGTTCTTAACATTTGGCCAGAAGTAAGTCTATAAATAACTATGTTAAGTTTACTAATTAAGAGAGGCCTCATGGAATAATGTGATTGAGATTCTGGTGTTATTGATGCTTGTTTGTGCTATGTAAACCTTTTATATATATGTCACATGATTTCTAGTTGTATGATATGAGCCAATACCTCAGTAAAAGCCTCTAATTTTGACTTTTTTTTCATTCATTAACTATTAGTAGCAAACTGTTCAAATGAGACCTGGGATAAGAAATGATTATATCTCAGGTAGTCCCATACAAATTTTCTAGATTTTTTTTTCAAGATAGCTAAGATCCTAGAGCATATGTTACAATATTTTGATGATTTTAGAAATTACAGCAAACTTTCTATTAGATACACAATCCAAATCATCCAAACAGTTTTGTTGCTTGCTATATTTTAAGAGACTCCAATTCCTCTCTGTTTTCATAGGCCAATAGATCATGTGAGAACTTATAATTTCTATGAGATTTTTTGGCACAGAAAATCTTGTAAAAACCAGAGGTTTCTCAAAGATGTTTTAGCACATAAGGTTACCAATAAACTGATATTTTTCATAAGAGTTTGGGGATAGAGTTTCCTAGCCACATTCCAAAATTTTGGTTGAAATTTATAGGTCTAGAAAATCTGTAGAAAATTATGCATTTCTGGTCCAAGATGTCCAAGATTCAGGTGAAGCTTTAAGGATTAAGCATAGCCTATAGGAAATGAGTATGTACTCAATGATCTGATCTTAGTTAATATCAGAACTGATCCCCAGAGTACATGAGCAGGGTCTTATAGTATATTACTAAGGAGGTTGGGGATCAGGGGCTGAATAACTGAGCTCAGGGATATAGAACTAATAAATGAATGGATGATCAAAGATAAGAATAGAAATAGGAGTGACCCTGAAGTTTAACCAATGCTTGGGTCCAAGATCTGAAGCTCAGTTAATATTTGACTTAGTATGAGCTATAACAAATGGTATATTAGTGTGAGGTATTATTGATAAGAAACTCAGTCTTGGCAGTTATTTCAGGTGACTACTGATGGTCCTTGGAGAAGGAGCTTTGTAGATACAAATGGTAGCTTTGAGAATCAGTGCTTATCTTGATCTCTGAAGCCAAACCCCAAATACAATTGAATTGTTCCAACCTCACTTAATATCTTACTAGGGTACCTTAGTAACCTAGGAGTCAACTAGTTCTTGTTCACCATCAGTAACAATACTCTTTGCTGTCTCCCTGTTTGAAGGTGTTATAAAGCACAATTCATGAGACTTGATATGGCATTTCCTATCTCAGCATAATCACATGACTCGCACTCTATCAGATAGACATTTTACTACCCCTGCTTCACATATGGTTGATGTACATTTCCCTCATCAGCGATAGTGAACCGAAGTCTCCAGGGTCCAGCTGCCGAAATCAGTCCCAAGGTAAAGGAGCCGCTCCGAACTAAACTTTGATTTCGGAGTTTTGGTCCATCACCTGTGTATTCAATATCACCTTTCGTAATCAATGCAAACGGCACACACGTGACAGAGATGCTGTGTCAGTCACGTGTACGTGAGGGCGGGACCAAAACGGTTGCTTCTTGGCCACGCTTAGAAATTCAAGTCGTAAAAAGAACGTTCGTTAGACCTCCCACAAGGAAAATCATTGTTGCTCCTTAATTTGACAATTTCTTCCCTTCCCCTGCTTTGTCAAACCCTTGCCTTCCATTGTTTCTCCCTGATCATACTTACTCTGCCTTCCATGGACACCAGTGTCGACGAAATCTTTAAATCCCTCTGTGTCCCCGACAAATCGACACAAAAACTTGCAATGGATAGATTGCATGATTATGTATGTTTGTTGAATTATATTTAGAACTTGTAAGAATAAAACTTCTAGGTCATCTCCTGTGGCTCCTTGGCGCTGTCCACTTCGTCTGGCGAGTGGCAGGAAGGGGTTGGAAGAAATCTACTCACCCTCGTGAATTCAAAGAATTTCTCACAGATGAGGGGGGCTATTCTCGCCATTGGTACACCCCCAGCCAAATTTCCCACTCTCAGTACCCGATATTCACATTTTCCTGACAGACGTAGTCTTAGAAATAATAAAGGAAGACCCCCTTGATAACAGACGAAATCTTTTCCGCTTTTACAACCATCTGACTACTATTTTACGCGAAACGCGTGATACTAGTATCCTGGACGGTGCTTCACGATCACTTGGCAGGCTCGCACAGATCAGTGGCATTGTCTTGGGAGATCATTTTGTGGAGGATCAGATCCCGTTATTCCTCGAAATGGGATCTTCTAATGTAGCTTCGCCATTTGGCGCCTTACTTGCCCTGAAGGAGCTTGCTCGCCACAGTCCCTCTTCTTTCTTTCCACACCTTACGAATGCATTTGATAGAGTCCTGGAATTTTTACGAAATCCACAGGTATATATATTGACTGCCAGTTACTCCTTATTAACGATTGTGCCAGATTGGCGTCCGCTATGCAGCTGCACAGCTGATGGGGTATATTTTACAGGCTATGGGATCTCGAGAGTTCAGCTCCAACCAAATGGGGATTAAGAGTCTTATTGTTCAGGTGGCACATGGGCTCGAATCCAATTCAGTGGCCGTTCTGCATGGCTCGCTCATCGCATTGCACGAGCTCTTTCTTTATGCAGACAAGGTGTGACGGTTCTCTACAGGAGAACACATTGTCTGACCGGACAATGCTATAACAGGAACTCCTCACGGACCGTTTTCTCGAAGTGTGTGAAGCGGTCCTCCGCTTTCGAGTGCACGGAGACTCCGCGATCAGGACTGTCGTCATAGAAATGGTTCCAATACTTGCACGTTACGATAGAGAGGTCTTTCGTGACCAGTTTTTCAAGAAATACATGTCTTTCTTGGTCGAGCGACTAGATTCTCCCGACGGCCCTAAAGGTATGTTTGCAACGAGTAAAATAGATCGAAATGCACGTTCTATTGCTGAAAACCTTGCAGCATACATCGCTATTGGACATCTATCAATCGCACTTAGAACAGAGCTTGTTCGTTTCATTGATCCGATCTTTCAGCATGTAAAAATTGTTCTACAATTGCACAAGTGAGACCTATCCCTTACTAAATCTAGCCTGTTCCCTCTAACTAGTTTCATCGTGTTGTCGCAGCCGTCAGAATACTGTTTTATTGGACAATGTGTTCGAAACTATAGGCATGCTGGCCCGTTCAATGGGTCCAGCCATTACTCACGCCGTCAATGACAACTTACAACTGGTTTTTGCGTGTAAACTAAGCGAGTCTCTCATTCGCATGCTTGAGACCATCGTGCGTTATATCTCAGCCCTGCTAGGAGTAATACAAGGTCAAACGCTTTAATTCTTGCTTGCCCAACTCATTTAAATCCATCTCTCATAGAGCGTCTCCTTGATCTTCTGTCCGTGGCCCTCAGCGGCCGTCACTATCACATCCAGGGATCACCGAAAACATCCCCGGAGGCGGTCAGACTCTCCATCCCCAACCTTGTGAGTTCGAAACCTACAAGGAGATGTTTAGCTAACGATGACTTATCAGACGAAACAACAAATAACCTTAGCACTTAAAGTCCTATGCAACTTCAATTTCAAGGGTCACTTGCTAAATGAGTTCATTGTTGACGCTGTTATACCTCACCTGGATGATGACGAAGCATCCACCCGGAAGGCGGCCGCTCTTGCTACTTGCAGACTTCTCTCCAGGGATCCAATCATGCTTCAATCCAGCCGTTATGCAAAAGGTATACTCGCGAGAACATTGGATAAGCTATTGACAGTTGGAGTAGTAGACTCCGGTACGTATAATTAATCTACCGAGTGGAACGTTCATTTAACGGTTACCAAAGATACTTCTGTACGTCGGACTGTGTTGTCCTCGTTAGAGAAAGGTTTGGATTGTCAGCTTGCTCGGGCTGAATACGTCCGACTTTTGGTGATCGCACTTCATGACGAAGATGTTGATAATCGCATTCTAGCTATAAAGGTGATCGGACGTCTCGCGGGTCACAACCCCGGCGATGTTTTACCTCCTCTCCGAAAAACCTTGATTCGCCTGCTAGCTGAATTGAGATGCTCAGTAACTTCGTGAGTCCATCTATCACATGTTGTTCAGCAGCTTGTCCTCAAACTTTGGAATAGGAAGAGCAAGGAAGACGCCATACGTATCCTTGCGGCTTTTCTAAAATCTACACATGCGATAGTGGAACAACATGTTATTGAGGTTCTACGGGTACTACTTGCCCGTGGTGAAGATTCCAACCCTGTGGTCATTACTCAGGTCCTGTATTGCCTTGGACAGCTCACCGCCGTGGGCACAGCGGACGATGTTTCTAGACATATTCCCCGGATAATGTCCATTATTTTGACCTCCTTAAGCAAAGGCTCGCAATTGCGCTCTGCGGCCCTTGAATGTTTGGCACAGCTGTGTACCAACGTTGGATACGTTATCGTACCGGTCGAAGAGCACCCACAGCTTCTTCCACTATTACACGGAATGCTAAAGCGGGAGCAAAGTCCCAACGTAAGGCTCCAAGTCATTAGGGTTATAGGTCTCCTAGGTGCATTTGACCCGGTCCGATACCAGGTAACAAACTCTTGACCATGTTTCTTAGGGTTGCTGAAGTTTTGGCCAGATCCGGACGCAGGCCGGAGTAATCATGGAATCGCCTCCGGAGTTAATTAACGCAATACAAGATACAGGATCCAAGACGCGACCTGTTGTGGCGCCTGATGATCCACACCAAGAAAGAGTAGTGAACTTACTCCTCACTATTCTCCAGAACAAATCTTTGAGCAGCCATCATCACCTTGTAATCGACGCCCTTATCACTATTGCAAAAACCCGTGGCATTAAATTTGCCACCACCGTACCAACGGTAAGTTGTAATTATTACGTTTTAAAAGTGTCTTCTGAGGAAAATCCATCAACATAGATCATGCCTACCTTTTGCAATATTATTAGAGACGCCATTCCCAACTTACAAAATTACTATCTCGGTCAGCTCACGTTTCTGGTCGGTTCAATACGCCAGCACATTCGCACTTGTGTAGACGACGTTATCGAACTTATTCATAACGTTTGGGATACATTGTCCCAGCGCCTCGCTCTGGTTGTACTTGTTGAGGCTCTAGCTGATGCTCTCGCATCAGAATTTGAGCCATACACCACAGCTCTCGTTCCCAAATTGTTATCCATCCTTCAAGAGGACAGGACGGAGACTCTTCTACCAATTCAAGTGAAGACTTTAGGAGCTCTGACTGCTTTTTCTTCCAATTTGCAAAATTATATGAATTTGGTTGTCCCGGTTATCATCACTTGCTATGAATACAGTGGCACACCACGTGTTCTTCGCATACAAGCGATAGAGTGTCTTAAAGAACTCTCTCATACTGTGGATTTGTATCCATACACGTCGCGGATTGTTCGTTCCCTGATGCTTCTGATGACAACTAATGACTCGAATGACTCGTCATTGTATCAAGCCGCTGTTGATGCGCTTCATACTTTTACATATACTCTGGAGTCGGGCATTGCTATCTTCGTCCCGGTTCTAGTCAAGGTGCGTGACATGTTCGAAGTTCCACTGTTTGGCGTGCTTAACATTTGTAACCCGTAGGTTCTAAATAACAGCAGCAATACACAAAGACTTCGCGAAGCTTTCGCCAAGGTTCTTGACGGAGAGCCACTTCCTCCCTTAGAACGTGCACCTCGGTAAGACTTTTCGTAGCAGATAATTTGCATAGTACTGATTGACTCTGCTAAGCATCGTTGAAGCACCGCCAGCCACACCAAATCATTCCCCTAATCTTCAACTTCTGAAGCGAGCTTGGGATATCTCGCGGGTATCGGACAGTCATGATGGCTGGATCACATGGTTTACCCACCTCGCAGCGCAGTTTGCCAAAGAGTCGCCATCGATATCTTTGAGATCTTGCATGAATCTCTTTGATATTTATCCAGATGTCACTATACAACTCTTTAATCCAGCTCTAGCGTCCTGTTGGGGAGAGCTAACCGAACCATTCCAGGTTTGCATTTCCGCGGGTTCTACTTCCTCAATTACTCACAGCATGTGATCAGGAGGATTTCATTCAGTCCTTACAGCACGTAATGTCCTCTCAATCAGTTCCACCGGAAGTGGCGCATTACATGCTTGATCTCGTCGAGTATATGGAACGGACAGAGACCCCCCTGGCTGTCTCTCATGCTTCAATGGCAGATTATTGTTTTCGACTCCAAGCGTACGCCAAGGCGTTGCACCATCGAGAACTCCAATTTTTCCAGGATTTTGCTCCCAGAACGATTGAGGCGTTGATCGACACCAATGTGATGCTTCGTCAAGGGGATGCCGCTTTAGGCACCTTGAACTTAGCCAGACAACATTACGACGTGCCCCACTTAGGATTTTGGTATGAAAAGCTAGGGCAGTGGAGTGATGCTCTTTCATTGTATGAAGGGAAAGAAGATGCTCGCGATCCACAAGACGAGACGTTCGATAGGTATTTTCTAGGAAAACTAAGGTGCTTCCATGCCCTAGGTGAATGGGAACAAGTAAATGCTATCACTAGCCACAATTGGCCACGCTGTGATAGTCTCGTCCAATTAGTGCTTTCTCCATTTGCAGCAGCAGGTGCTTGGCACACAGGGGCATGGGGCCCTTTGGAGACATATTATCTGGCCATGGAAGACAACTCTGGTGATCGTGTCTTCTATAGCGCAGTGTCATCTATTCAGCAAAACCGGCTGGCTCGTGCCTCTCCCGATATCTGGACTGCTAGGGATCTTCTTGACCCAGAGCTGACGTCTTTACTAGACGAAAGCCCAGATCGCTTAGATAGGTACGACAACTTTTCATTACTTCCGTTATCTGAATGTTTGGCAAAGGTTTGCAGTCCAAGCTCAGATGTTATCTGAGCTTGAGGAAGTGGTCTTATACAAACAACTTGCTGACCTCCCGCAACGGCAGCGGAAGTTACGTGAGACATGGAAGAAAAGGTTGTGCTTTCTCTTGGGTTATCGCCAAGCGATCATTAAGGATTCTGATGTTTTAGACTCAATGGCTGCCAGCGAGATCTGAACGTGTGGCAGAGGATCCTCAGAGTTCGTAGTTTGGCAATCACCCCGGCAGAGGACATCGATACATTTGTTCGATTTGCGAACCTTTGTCGAAAGTCAGGTAGACTAGGAACGGCGCAGCGAACCCTGGATAGCTTGGTTGAGTCAGGGGCGGATAGGGTAAGTAAATCGTCGTAAATGACTCTAAATTGCTAACTTTCAACCTTCAATCAAAGTTCGCGTCCCCACCCCAGATTGTGTATGCGCAACTCAAATTGCTATGGGCCAAAGGGGATCGTGCAGACGCACTTTCGTCTTTACACGAGTATATTCAGAAATTGTCACAAGATCCAAAACCAGATAGTTTGATTGAAGCTAGGACAATCACCCACACCTTGGCGCGATGTCATCTCAAATATGGAAATTGGTTGACTGATATTGACGGAGGACTAACATCAGTGAGTATTATTCCCAGTCCACTGACGGACTGACCACTGACATATCACTAGGCCAATGCTGATTCTGTCCTTCACTCATATAACCTGGCCAAAGAAAACGATCCAAAGTGGTCAAGAGCTTGGCATACTTGGGCTCTTTCAAATATGGAGATTATCCGTATCTTCCCGGGGTCAGAAGTTACAGAATATGCTACGCGACATACATGTCACATAATTGCTGCGATAGAAGGTAAGCTAGATGCCCTTAAACACTTCCTGAGCTTACTATGTTATCAGGCTTTGTTCGCTCACTTGGGCTAATGGGTCAGAATACCCTACAAGATGCGCTCAGCCTCCTGACCCTATGGTTCAAGTTTGGTGCTCAGTCTACTGTCACAACGGCGATGGTTAAGGGTTTCAAAAATGTCAGTTGTGATGTATGGTTAGGTGTCGTCCCCCAGGTATGTCTATGAGGCTGTTGCTACCCCTTCCAACTCTCACAGATTACCACCTTCGTTAGATCATTGCTAGGATCCAAACGCCGACCCCTGTCATCAGAGAGGCCCTCATTGCTTTCTTAGTAGATATTGGCCGGGAGCATCCTCAAGCTCTCGTCTATCCCTTGACTGTCGGTGCAAAATCCCCTAGTCTCCCACGGCAGGCAACGGCAATTAAGATTTTGGCTCAAATATCCACTCATAGTAGGACTTTAGTAGAACAGGTCAGTCTCGTCTCATCATCCACTATCAGGGCTGTATTGGCTCACCCGCATTTTCAATAATCAGGCAAAACTTGTGGCGCGGGAACTGAGCCGTGTTGCAATCAGCTGGGGAGAGCTCTGGTGTGAGACACTACAGGCATCAGGTCGACATTTTTTCAGTGGCAATTCAAAAGCCTTTCAGGATAATTTACGGCCGCTTTATGATTTACTCGAAGTTCGCACTCCTATCCAGCACCTTCATTGAACATATACTTATTTATGATGTGACCAGGATCCTTCCACACCTTTTGAACTTCACTTTAAAGCCACCCTCGGTCCCATGTTGGAGGAAGCAAGGACTCTTTGTCAGCGTCACACTACTGATGGTGACAAAGATGCTTTCGAGAAGGGGTGGCACACATACCTCCGTGTGTATCACCAGATAGATGCACACCTCCCCGAGATACAGGCACCCGCACGTCAAGGATCTTCCAAATTTCTTGATTTGCATTCGGTATCACCTCAACTGTTACATGCCGTCAATATGGAACTTGCCGTGCCAGGTGAGTATCTGCTGTCGCTCAATGCTTACGATGATGAAGTACAATGTGAATTAGGTACCTATTCAAGCGGTTGCCCTATTATCAGGATCGCCAATTTCGACCAACGCGTGCCTGTGCTACCCACTAAACAGCGTCCACGACAGCTAACCATCGCTGGAGATAATGGTCAACGGTTTTTATATCTTCTCAAAGGTGCGTTCTCGATCTCTCTTGCCGATAGTTCTGTTGACATGGCAGAGTAGGGCGTGAAGATCTTCGTCAAGACGAGAGGGTTATGCAGGTCTTCGGACTTGTTAATACACTTCTTGCGAAGGACCGAGAGTGCTTGAGCAGACGGTTGCATCTTCAGCGGTACCCCGTTATACCATTAGCTCCAGATGTCGGCTTGATTAGCTGGATGGCTGGAACGGACCCCTTACAAAACCTGGTTATAGAGTACAGAAAGAGCCAAAAAATTCTACCCGATCTAGAGCACCGAATGATTTTGCAGGTTAGCAACCCGTCTCGCATTCCTCCCTCTTTGGTGCTAAATACCTATCCAGGAGGAGCCGGAGTACGACAATGATCCGAATCTATCCCTTGCGCGCAGGTTGCAAGTATTCGAATCTGTCATGGATAGAACTACGGGTCAAGACCTCTATCGCATTCTCTGGTTAAAAAGTGACAGCTCAGAAGCCTGGGTAACCAGAAGAACCACCTACACACGATCACTCGCCGTCAGCAATATGGTATGTTATCTCCTGGGCGTTGGAGATCGACATCCGGGCAATATTATGCTTGACCGCGCTGCTGGGAAGGTGATTCATATCGACTTTGGAGATTGTTTTGAAGTCTCTTTCGAAAGGGATACCTTACCAGAAAAGGTTCCCTTTCGCCTCACGCGGATGATGAGGCATGCCATGGAGGTGATGAGTATAGTTCACGCAGGGAGTAATGAAATTGACGTGTACGCTCAGGTGTGCGGGATCCAAGGGGGGTTCAAGACGTCATGCGAGATCAGTATGACGGTGTTACGAGATCACAGGGAGAGTCTTATGGCTGTCCTCGAGGCCCTAGTCCATGATCCTCTTATAAACTGGCGACTCGTCCAGGCCGAATCAGAAAGCAAGTGTTGATGTTTCCGCTTCTCCAGTAACTACATTTGACATGTAACTCGTGTAGCCCGTCCAGAGGTCGCTGGCTCCCTTGGTTCCACACATGGTGGCCCAAATCGACGAACGGTTTTGAATGAAACTGAAATGCTGGATGGTATGAAATGATGGCTTTTTGGACTGTTCCTAAGCTAATATACTTTCTATATAGAATCAGCTGTCACAGGACCCGAAGTCCGTAATGAACGTGCCCTAGCGGTGTGCAGCCGCGTTGAAGCCAAACTAACAGGTAGAATGTGTTATCTTTTCTTGAAGACCTTTACAACTATGTTGCGTTTAGGTCGTGATTTTGAGACCGACCAGCCATTATCCGTCTCAGCGCAGGTCGAACGACTCGTTGAGCAGGCTACCTCAAATGAGAACCTCTGTCAGCACTTCCAGGGCTGGTAAGAATCGTGTCGTATCTGTTCCTGCTGCCTCTGACACACTTTCATCATAGGTGTCCCTTCTGGTGACTTATTTCAAAGATTCTGCGTTGTCGATGGCTGTCTTCGTCGTACGACACGCTGCTCTTGTTGGGAAGCTTGATATGAAAGCAAGGGTATAACTAACTATTAGGATCACTGGGTCCTTCGTGTACAAAGAAGCTCTATTAGAGCATGAAATCTATTCTCGCGAATCATCTTCTATACGTGTGAGCACCGTTCAGGTGTACTGTAGATTCGAATGGTATATTCAGGGAGGGATCAGCGGCCAGACTATTGCACAACATGGCTCAGTCCGGATGCAGACCGCTAGGCCTTAGTATTCTAATCCCAAATTCATTCAATAATCAAGCACCCCAAACCCTCTTCATAAATTCCTTCCGAAATCAGTATGGGAGTGGTGTACTCCGTTGGATAGACACACTTCTTATGCTCGATGCAGTAACAGGGATGAACTCGCGAAGAGGCACAATATGGAGATCGAGATTCATTGTCTGAAAATGGTATCTAGAAAGAAATTCGCATGCGCATGAGGACGTTTCGTAGAGTAGTTCATGACGTTCATACTAACTTTGCGTCCCAAACACGCAACGACACAAACATAATGAGCATGCGGCAAGCATTGCTCTATTTTTTATGAATGTTGTTTGGCTAGTAAACTGAGGGACTCTGAACAACTGAGAACACCTGGAAAATAGAGATGTCGGGTGTCCAGAGCTACCATCCTCGATTACTGATGGGGTTTATGCACAGAGCAAAGTAGTCGTCCCGGCGCGCTAAAAATTGGTGTGTGGTAGAGGCGGAGCCCTATACGGCCATAGATTGAGAGAATACTGATTTGAACGAGAGGGTCATCCACTCGATGGCACAAGCGCATTTGGGTGACAGTGTCACACGTGACAATTGGAGCGACTACCACAAAGCAGTCTACGCTGCATTTAGAGTACAAAAGACTCGTCTTCCCTCAAGTCATAAATACTTGGTAATGTGATATTTGGCTGAGTTAGGCGGCGGTTCGACACCTGGACGCTTGGCAATGTGCATCTTTATATGGTGACATCAATTGCTTCTAAATAGTCGTATATCTAACACGTCAGGTTCGAATAGGAAAGGTTAAAAACTATCGCGAGAAATAAACATTAGCTTGAGGGGATAGAACAACCTGCCCTGCGCGATATATAACAGTGTAAAGTGAGCTACCAGTGACTCCACACAAAGTAAATGTTAGTGCTACTTATGACATATATACAAGCCATCGATCACATCTAGAGTTATAACATAGTGGAGAGCACAGTAAAACATCAGAATGCGGAAAGTGTCTTATGGTCGACGGACGAAAGATACCTTCGGCATCATCGAGGTCGATAAAGAGCATCCATTTGCGTCTTGACTTGGGTTATGGTTGGTCGAAGGGCGGCAACCTTCCAGCACAGATCCAAAAGATTCCAGAATTGGTCTGGACAACGTGGGCTACTCTTAGGCCGTGTTGGCGTCACGCCTTTGGCTAAGGCTAGGATGACAGCACGCTCGTTGAGAGAGTTGTATGGCACTTTGCCTGTCAATAACTGGGTCATACACAAGTAGTTATAATCTATAAGTAACGTGGGGTGGATTTTGGTTGAGCTTACCTCGAGTGAAGTACTAGCGAAGGCGTAGACGTCGGAGGCTTTCGTTGTTGGTGAATCATCGGATTGCACCAGTTCTGGAGCACACCAGCGGATGGAAAATGCGACAGTTGACGTGGTCAATCCAAGTCCGGCAACAGAATCAATCAATCGAGATAGACCAAAGTCGATAAGTTTTGCGTGCCCTTGTTCGTCGACCATCACGTTTCCCTATACAATTAACTACGTGAGCGTCATAACGAAAACATCACAGAACACAAGTCTTACTCCTTTGATATCACCGTGGACTACGTTGTTTTTGTGTAAGTACTCAACCCCTAACAAAATTTCCCACAGCTAACAACACATATCAGACCTTCAGGTTGGAAATTTAAATGGGACTGATCACAAACGAGTTTCATGGGTTTGGCATTATGATGATTCTGAAGATAAATATCGGCGCTGCCTTTGTCATACCATGGCGATATGAGTGCGGGTGTATATTTAGAATCGTACACGACTCCGTAGAACTCGGCAATACTGTCGTGGTCGAGTTCTCTCCACACTCGAACCTCCCGTTCCAGGCGCTAAATACACAAGACTTCAGATGATGAATTGATAATTATTCCAGAGCACACCTTGCGTAGCCTCTCGGGGTCTGTGGCTCGAGAGGTGAGACGTAAAACTTTGACTGCAACCTTAAAGGGGAGTCAAATTGGGGTATTCATATAATTCAAGGATTTACCAAGGTGAATGTAACTCCCTCGTCCAAAGTTAAACGACCTTTCCATACGTCCGAGTAGCCACCCCTGCCAACTGCACAATTGCCCAGTTTTTCCACTATAGGAACGGTGTCTACTGTCTCTAAAAGCGACTGACGTGTCGTGATAGGCTCTGATGAGGATGTTGATAATCGCTTGGGATTCGATAATCTTCTTAGTTGAGATGAGACAGGCCGAGGCCCTTTCATGACCTTGCGACCCTGCCTTTCCTTCTGGAGACTATTCTCGTCCTTCAACCGATCCAACACCGCACCAGCTAGACTCCGGACATCGTGATTTGGACAACTGAAAGTGCGTAACTTTTCAATCACGTTCCTTCTCCGTTTACAAAACTCCACAAAGTCATCCGAGGCGTAATAAAGGCAATAGTTGATAAGGGTTAACGTCTCGGGGGGAAGTCAAAACCTTGACTTGGAACTATGAGACACGTGAACTACCTTGATTAAATGATGGTGCGCTTGTTGTGACTTGAGAGCGTCGAGCCTGGCATCAATCGCAGTCTGAACAATCTCTAATTCCGCTCTAATCAACAGCAGTGAGCAAGTATCGAAAAGGTACTTTAAGAACAATTGCGTACGAGTCGAACGTCATTTCTGCCGCTGCTTCCATCTGCGCTGTCGTTATAGGCGGAGGTGTGTTAGCTGTCATGCTTCTGACTAGTTCATCAACATGAGCGGCGTGGGCATCCCTGCAGCATGTCAATCATATTAGGCGCAGGTGTGTCTAGACGATCATCGAGGACCTTCTTACAGGATACTCATAATAGATGTGGGACGACTTCCACTGATCGGCCTAACATTCTGTACTACAGGGGAGCTCACGGGTGTGAGAAATCCGGTGGGTCCGGATGTCTGGAGTGCTACTGTTGCGTCTAATCTTTCCGAATTCGACGTGTGTGGTGTCAATGGGGGCACTTTAGTTAAAGGCTCGGGATGCCGCTTATCTCGCCTGTTATGGTCCTGGACGTTATTTGTGTTGGAGGGAACTTGAATGTGGAGATCTCGCTCCCTTGAGGAGATTTTGTCGCCGTAATTTTCACCTCGTTTGTCATGGAGTCGATCTTCATTGATGTCGCGCTCCTTAGAGGGTGAATCGGTACTGTCGTGTAGAGCATGCAATAATTGTTTAGCAGCATGGTGAAGACCACGATAATTTCCAGAGTCCCCCTTGGCATGAAACCGGGTGATCAAAGGTGTTAGATCATGATGCACATATGCTACGAACTCATAAGAGGCCGTGGCGAGGCAACTTCGAAGCATCAGCATGGTCTGTGAAAGAGTGAGTTTTTTGAACATGGATCATTATTTGCAGATAAATACGTGTTCGGCCTCAGGGACTATGTATGCCTTGGGGTCGAGTCTTCGGGAGAGCATTCGCTTCATGGTCTCTAGAGCATCGCTGCGGCAGTAGAACTATTTAGTGGGATAATGAGACGTCTGAGACTGTAACCTACCTGTCGTATGTCAGAGAGTTTATAGCATCTATTTGCTGCCACGTAGGCCTAGACCTCGGATTTGTTCCTTCACGAACTATCCGTCTTACTTTTTCGTCGTCGTATGGCATGGTAGCGATGCCCTTCTCAGCATAGAGTCCTCCCCAGGTGGCTCAATCTCCAGTAAATGCGGACGTGTCCCCACAGCTCCAGATTGCTGCACAGCTGCGAAAGATGAGGGAAGAAGACCCACGAACAGTGCTAAAGCAATTAGCGCGCAATATCCGGCTAACATCAACAGTGTCGTATATTTCGAAATTGTATGTCCCGAAGCGGAAGATGAATTTTTTCACGGCTAATATTAAAGTATTAGTGTGTACAATAAACACTCGTGGGTTGAATGATTACAACAAAAAGAAAAAAAGTAGACTAATGACAGAAATATAATGAAACACAAGAAAAAGACGGGGAAAAGGCAGCATGCTGTCAAACACACACACACAATACCTAAGCCTAAATCAGTAGACCAATGACAGAAATCTAATGAAACACAAGGAAAAGACGGGGAAAAGGCAGCAGGGTTTCAAACACACACACGCAATCAGTAGACCAATGACAGAAATCTAATGAAACACAAGGAAAAGACGGGGGAAAGGCAAGGATCACCCGCAAATGCAGGGTATCCTAGAATAGGCAGGTCGGGATGTTGGTGAACTGGTGTGTACGAACGAATCATTAGAGAACTGGGAGAGCGCCAGTTTTACTAACGTGATGGTGGGGCGTTCTTGTGGATCCGCTCTCCAGCACCTAACAAAAAGATCCCACAAGTCGTCGCTGGGGGGCCATCTGGCCGTCATAGGTGGTCTCTCTGGCCTATTCCAAAACAAGCGTGCCTTGGCTGTCCGCTTCAGTCGCAGCCTCGGGGGAAGTTGACGAGGATGGAATCCGCCTTTTTGCTCGTTGAATTGCTTTATTGTTCAAAAGTCCGAGGATTGTACCTGCGTGGCCCCGAACGAATGCCACACAATTAACCCCCATTGAGTTGACACAGTTAGTCACTCACTTTGTATTGATATTGACTTTATCATGGGCCTTCGAACCCGAAGATGGGTTTGGAGTGGATTCATGGGTAGAGGAGGAAGAAGCCAGGGGCTTCGGAACCGACTTCACCTTACCCTCAAGAATTATGGGAAGGGGTTTAATTCTCGGATATACCACGGGAGGAATCCTCGTAGTGGTAGATCGCGCCGAAACCTCCCTTCTCTTGTCGAGAAGTTGAACAGGGTTAAGAAGTATCTGACAGAGCTTTTCACTCTCGTCGCATATAGCAATGCTTACCTCCCTTTCTAAGGGAGTTGCATTTCTATAACACTTTAAGGCTTCCACACGGTGGACATTATTGATACAAAATTCGATGAAATCGGACGATGCGTCGAAAAGGCACTTTAGCAACAATAGAACGGTCTGCGTCACATAAAGCCCGTTATGCTTCGAATAAGCTCACGACAACTGTGAACTTACGTTGAGAATTTCGAGTGGGTTATGATACACTGGATTTAATCTATTCTTTACCATCCTTTGTATTTCTTTGAGGGGTTGTCTGAGAAAGCGACAAATTCAGTTTCGATACCAGGGTGCAACAATGAAAACGCTAATTACTCATGATATGTCAATTCGCAAATCTTGGACACCTCGGGACGGCCAGGTCCTTCTGGTGGTTGGATTGCGGCGAATACATATTTTTGTATTGTCTGAATGTCGGGACACATGATGAAAAGAAAATGTGCAGGAAGCGAAGAGGCTCTTCACACAGTCCTGGGGGAGAGGGGGACAGAAGGAGGGGGAGGGAAAGGGCGAGGGAAAGGGAAAGGGGGAGG
>QMFG01009056.1:0-25216 GCA_003314545.1 Ramaria sp. MG151 | reverse complement strand
GCGAGGGAAAGGGGGAGGTTATATACGGAGGCTAGTGGGGACAAATGTGGAACTGTATAGTATATGTGGCAGAGTTACAATACATATTCTCCGATCAATATTGAGGAACAAAGCCAGTGTTTTCCCAGGAAGAACCCCGAAAAATCACATCAGCTGAAAATCGTTGAAAGTTTAGGAGGTTGCGATTGTAAACGTCAGATATATACAGTCACGAACGTCAAAACTAAGTTTAAGATTGGGCTACGTGTGAGAAAGAAGGCGTATGGGTGCCTCCCAAAAACGTTTAATCCATAATCACCCACATCCCCACGGCACTTTTTGCAGTGACGTTCAAAACGAGCAGTACAATAGATAAAAAGTGGCATGCTTTCCACAGCAGTGGCCACTTAAGAATGTGGCTGATGGAGAGGGGCTAGTGAGTCAAGCTACAGCCTCTCAACCGAGACGTGTTCTCGGTTTCGATCGGACAGTTGCACGACAGTAAGGAGCTGAGATACTTAATTCCCCCACAAAGGTATAAACATTATTTGACGACGTGCTATCCCATTTCCAACGGCAGACGTCACTAAACCCGGATTTCGGAAGAGAACATGTGATTTCAATTGATATCGGATGGGATCGAAAGACATATGAAGGGACTGGAGTGGGGCGAGAAAACCCAGTTGAGGTGCCATGGAATAATGCGACTACCGGGACCGGTTCTCTAACATGGTTCGATCTCTCTCCCTCTTCAGCCGAGAGTGGTCGTCTAAGAGACTTGCAATAGGCTTGGCATGGTTGCTTACTTGGGAATTGCGATGGTCCTTGAAGGTTATGAAGGTTGCTTTCATAGTCCGATAATGTTCTACGAACTCCTCGGAGCCCCAAAGTAAGCAATGGTATACCAACATCAAGGCCTAGAAAGCAAGGCCTATGTTGAGTACAGATTTGGCATTATGAAGCAGGGCTGCACGTGGGCGCACCTGGACGATTTCCTCTGTCAAGTTATCATTAGAAAACCTCAACTTGAGCCGCTCATCCAGAGTCTTCAAAATCTGGGTCAGCTGCATGGGGCTACAGGGGAAAGGTCAGACGCCGAGACGGAAGGTTCAATCTGTAACTTTGCCTAAATGTCATCTTCGCCACCTCTTCCTTGTCAAATTCTGATATAGCGCCTCCTAGAAAATTCCTTTGGTTGCTAGTAAATACATTATGTCAAGAGCTCAAAGATCCCCGGTCAATCAGTGAAGCGTACTTAGTGGTTCGCGATGACCTCTCACTGATTTGCGATAGCCTGGGCGTGTGTTGTTTGTATGAGATGGCTGGAAGCGAAGGATGGGCGAAGACTTCCGGACTCGAAGGTGGAGTAGGAAAGGGCGTGGCTCTCCGTGCAATATCGTCAATGACCTCAGTCAAGGAACGAGCAGCATCACGAATATCATGAGTTCTCCCTTCTTGAAGAGGCTTCATGAGATATCTAATACCAATGCAAAATTTCTTGAATTCTAAGGATGCTACCGGGAGACACTTTTGGAGTAGAATGAGCGCCTTGAAACGCGTACGCAGTGGTAAGCGTTTCCTTCATCTCCGAAGCATAATTTACACTAACGTGATATATTTCATTCGCTTTGCAGGTGGAAGCAGGACTCAGTCTTTGGTAGATTATCTTCTGAATCTCTTTGCGATCATCTCTGAAAGTGGCCATTATAAAAGAGACAGGAGGGAACAAGACGCAAGACGCGAACTGACTCGTGGTACGTCATGCGAGAGATATCTAGTATCCGGTCGGCAGTGGGTTCACTGAGAATCATGTCTCCCAAACGGTCCTTTCGGAGATTTTTGCCAGCATCAGATGTTGTGTAGATAGATTCCAGGGAGGATAAGACAGGCATAAGAGGAGGTCTTGGGTGCACTGGAGAGCAAGGTCGATTTGCAAAGGTAATATTAGCGCTGCCTCGTGTCGTGACTACATACCGGAAGGACACGTGGGAAGCTGTAGACCTCGGTACTAATTTCACAGTGATATGCATTTATTAGTATAATATTCATAACCTGTAGGTGGAAGGTCAATCATGGGCCTTAGAAATCGCGGGTAGTCTACGCACGATGTTTCTCGACGCCAAATAATACAGTCAAACTCGGAGAATATGCATCTTCAGACCAACGGGAACCCTATGACAGCCTGAGTTAGTCTTGACAAATTAGTAGCTTTCATGTTGGCAGCAGCAGGGGTCGACCCTTGATAATCAATGGAAGAAGAGTGACTTTCAGCGTGTACAGAAGATGCCCCATGCAAGGTGAAGATAAACAAGGGAGACTTGAGGACCTACTTGTATTGAGAAACCAAAAACACCCTCAGAATCATTGTAAGGAAGCCTATATCTGGGTCTTTCAGTGAGTTCTGCCGTCATAATATCCACTCCCTCGGATTGAATGTTGAACGGTGAATACCAATTAGTCTTTAATTTTTCATATAAAGGAAGTGCTCACATTAAGGTGGTTCTCCCATAAATTTGTGACGGATGCCATTGTAAAGTTCGAGGTTTAGCTCACGTGACTTCACCGTCTCCATCGTGCCTTTACCAAACCTGTGCTAACTCTCCCTTCTGCAGCTCACAGCATGCTCGCAAGGCCAGGAGCTGCCGTTTCATTTACCTGTTCCTTAGGGGCCCACGTATTCGCGAGTCTGCATCACCCCTGTACTACTCCATAGCCTTCGGCTATGCACAAGCTCTCTGCTCGCAAGCCAACAATTCCCGAGAATGCATAGGACTAGTATCGCTCGGTGCGCCTTGATTCGTGATATAGTAGGCCCTTTCGGGCACACACTGCTATTCCAGTCATCTTCCGGGATCAAACGCTTTCGAAGCTCCTGTCGCAGTCCCTCCCATTACCACTGCTGAACAATGCTCAGACTATCTCGGGGAGTCCTCTGCACAGATATATTGCGTCCCTCGTTCACTTCTATGGGATTTTCAGCCATTTATACGCTAATATGCGTACTGCTTCCATTCAAACCCAGGCCATCTTCGATGGGATTAATACCTGGTTATGGCACAGTCAGCTTAGTGGCCCGTTTCCCTCACATCCACACCCAACTCCGTTTCTCCATCTGGACGTTACCACCTGGTGACACTCAGCCTTCAGCTATATTACCTTTCATGGTCTCGTGGTCCGTCTGTTGATGATACACGACTCCGAGTCCTTCGATACACTAGCCTATGTCTCGTGCTTCCGTCATAGACTCTTGTGGAATCTCTCCATAGTCTAGTTATTATCAAATCTGACTTGAGGCCGCATTCCGCCGTGTACCTATTTGTCCGGAAGAGTGGACACTTGGGTTTTACATTGAGACAATCGCCTCTGTCAGCATCTAATACTCGTGTGTCCTCCTACCTGCCCTACATCTTTAAATCTCTAATTTTTTCTACCTTTTTTTGAAGGTCTTCGCAGGACACTTACCCCCAATTAGCCAGGATGCATTCGGCATTTGGGTTCTCGATTTTTTTTTCAAGCTATGCCTCCTATCGATGCGGCGGCACCAGAATGACCCCATCACACTCCTTTCATATCTGATATCAACAATTCTGAAATCGAAGGTTTATCAGTGTCCTGAGTCTCTGGCATAGGGTTCGACCCCTTCGCCCTGAGCGCCCATCTCCCAGCAAAGAAGTTCTTGTACTTCCCAGATCATCCCAGATGGCGGCGGAGCGCACGTTGTACCCTTTACGGGATGCTGGTCGTTTCCGTTCACAAACCACCCCTTTCTTAGAGGCTTCATGAACAGCATATTGTCTTCCATATTAACATATTCATGTAGCTATTATACAGTTTTTCATCCGAGACCAGGGAAACATCTCATTGAACCCTGGACTTGGCAAGCTTGGCTTCGCATTCATGTTGTGGTTTCTACCAATGGCAATTCGTTACTGGTGCAGCATCTTGATCCCAACTCAATGGCATGTTCTCCCTCTTGCCTCTTCCATTGATTCCCAAACTTCTCTTTCCGCCAAACGCCAAACCCACTACTCCTTGCTAGTGTCACGCTCTTATACCGTGACAACGTCTTTGCTTTTGGAGGGGATTCACGCGTCATTCCTCCGTTCCTTCACCCTCTGCAGCCTTTTCCTCATAAGTATGTTTGCTGCTATGGAACTTCGTCCTGTGGTAGTAATTCCTCATCCACTTCAGATTACATGATGTCTGGTCACTGATCGGAGCAGGGGATAATTCAACTGATCTATACGTGCAATGTCTCAGCTCGTGTTACCTTCCCAAACTGGCATCATTCAGCATCATTTACCTTTTATACTTCTCGCGGTATGTTCGCAGCTGCTTTTTTTGTCTACCATTTCCCAGTACAGCTTTTCCTGATCTATTCATCCGTTTACTTTCTGTCTTCTGGTATGGCTCTTGTTGTTTACAAGAGGCTCCACAGTGCTCACCAAGCCGGAACAGAGGAGAGAAAACAAGCAATCTTGTTCCCGTATTACGTCCTTTTCAGAGGAAACACTGGTAAATTTTAGCTGCTCTGCCAAACTCTGCACTTTCTGTATGTCCCGCCGGACATTCTTCACTTTGCCCGAATTCAAAGTTTCCACCTCCTGCATTAGATATTATCTCATTTGAACCATAGGAGACTAGGTCGTTTATAATAGAGGTCTGTACTCAAATATAACTCGAGCGTAGCAATGCTATGATAATATTGACATAACGAACACACATTGAACGGAACATAAGCAGGTGTTTTGTGGATAGGGAAGAATAAAAAGAGCAGGTGTCACGGGTGATGTCAGACTACATTGAAGACTCGACAAGGCTCAGATGTTGATTCGACACTTGGGAGGGTAAGTGTAAATTCTCCGAGCTTCCTCTTAAGACTTATCAAGTCGGGGCGTTCTAGTGGACCCTTTATCCAGCACTCTTTGGATAAATCCCACAATTCATTTCCTGGAGACCATGTGTCTTGCGTCAAGTCAGACGGCCAATCGAGGAAGTCACCTTTCATTATTTGCACAAAACCTGACCATCGCGTAGGCCACAGTGCGGACATCGCGAAGTGTCATGATCTACGGCAATATGTTAGCCCGGCCATATCACCATAACAACAGGTCTGCTCACCTCCAACGCGGTTTTCCAATAGGGCATAAACGTCATTTTTTCTGATTTGGGGCTGTCTATTATATCTCAGGAGCCGACTAGTAAAGAGATGTTGCGCAACTTGACGTGGTATATCCAGTAGACTCAGCGAACATGCCAAAATGTTGAGAAAGGCCAAAATTAACAAGCTGGGGTCGCCCTTCATCGTTTATCAGAACGTTCGACTGTCGATCAAAACTCGTTCAGCGCCGACGTCAGAGCAATAATCAACTGTACCTACCCCTTCATCAGCTATCCTACGAAGCTGAAATGGTATCAGATCAACTGAGACAACAGCATATGTTACAAAACACAGACCATTATTGAGCGATCATCATCTTTAGGAACTCTAGAGTACTAGGGTGACACATCCCTATCTCCTCGTTTTCGTCGAAATGTACCATAGAACAGTATGATGGTTGTGTGGTCTAGACGATGCCATATATGAAGCTCGCGGTTCAGGCGCTGCATGAAATGAAAAATAAATGAAAAGTTGGAAATGGCATCGTGATAAACATAAACCTTCTGAAGTTGTTCTGATGGCAGCTTTACTTTCATGGCGACCTGCGGAAACAATGTTACAACATGGAGAGCTATCATAGATATGATCTTCACGTGGTATCCCCCCCCCCGGGGTTATCCTTCTTTTTCACCTTTCCAGATATCAGAATAGCCATCACCTGCCACTGGATGCGGCCCAATGACGGTTACTTGCCTTGAGACATCGGGAACTATGGGAAGACGGGCTATTCTTGACGAACTAGTTTCTACTCTTGGGAGATGATTGTGTTAGTTCGGGATAGGCGATCATGAAATTCCCGCAGCTTCATCCTTGTCTTTCTGTCTCAGGGTTTCGTCTGTATTTCGCGACAGACTCCTATCAATAGAAAGCTCCTTGGGCGCTAAATCGCTGGTTGATGAGTGAATCTTGGGTTGCTTCAAGGCAGATTGGACAGTCCCCAGAGCTGCAGGTGAAGTTGTGCTTCTGAAGACTTTGCTGTGTGAAAGTCACTAGCAAGATCAGTCGGCGCGCCCCTTCTTGAGTATGACTTGAGACTCCGGTGGCATCGTCCCATGGAAATCTTCTTTCTCCCTCGATCAAAGAAAGACTTGATCGTGGTTCTGCATGTGGGGAGGAAGACATCTTCTCAGAGGCTCGAGGTTTGACAATTCTGTAAAGTCTCTCGACGTTGGGGGCTTCTCCAGAAACTAATCCATGTACTACAGGAGATTGGCTTACCCAGCAGCATCGGTACCCACACCAATTTACAATACAAGTTACTTATCAGGATGTATCTGTTTGAAAAATGAGCTCGTGCTATCAAAGAAGAGAGGAAATGAAGAAGACGCGGCTGCGGCTGCGGCGACGTCGGAGTATATGGAGACTTTTGAAAGCTCGTATTCTGAAGATCACCACTAGTAATAAAATGTGGCAAATGAGCAGCTATACCCTGCGCCTTTTCCGGGAGCCCCTGTCGCTTCCGGCGGAGGCCCGGAGGATCAAGCAATTGCAAGCTCGAATAGTCAACTTTTCAAGTATCCTCGCAGTGAGCTTAGAGTTGTCTAAGGCCGCGCAAACATAGGACCGAAGAGAGAGAATTAGATGGACTTCACTACACCAGAACGCCACGTAATCCACAGAAGCAATCAACATTGTCATCTGGGTTATAAGGAGGGTCTGTGTAAGAGAGGGGAGGTTAGTCCAATCAGTCAGGAATGTGTAGACAGGTGTCGTGTCATACCTGATATGTTGTGTGGGGTTCGTATACCTTCGCCTGTTGTGATCTCCGGAGTAATATTACTTGTATATTTTTGCGGAATGAACTGACAAATCATTGAGTAGCCATGGCACTATTCGCCTAAGAAAGACTCACTGCTCAGTTGTATCATAAGTCCCACGATATCGAAGATTTGGGTTGCAGTAGGTTCTTGCAAGTAAGTTGAAGCTCGAGCGATATTGCGTACTCCTTCCATATCAACAGACACCTTGACGGATAGGTCAGAGGGTGAGGCATGAAGGGCTTCATATCCACTGGAGACATGGGAAATGTTTTACCTTCAGGAAACCCTTGAAGAAAATGAAAAGTAGTTCAATATTCAATGTAACCTGAACTGGAGAATCTCATACAAACTTAATATATTCTAGGGTTTTCCAGGGGGTTCCAGATAAAACTATGATAAACACTACCACAGAAACTCAAGATATGTTGTCAGTTGTCCTGGTTGCTAATACCATGATACAATTCAACGACTTACTCAAGCTTCCTTCAGAGTTTTTCCAAATGGAAAGCTTTCGTGTGCGCCCAGTGATCGTGAAACTGGACGGCCCCGTGTTGTGACTCCAAACATCTACACGAGCTTCCACAAAGAAGGGTGAAATCCAGGAGAATCCTTCCAATTCTGGAACTGTCACAAAAAGAATCTCTAGGGCATTTCCAGATCTTTAAGATGCGTACTATTCAACAACATATCTCCTCCTACAAATAGATTGACTCCACCATAGGTGGGAGCAGGTAAAGTAAACTCCCGGAGAAACGGGTGTCTATGGACATCGATATTTAATTTTCTAAAGATTACTAACGAGCGTTTTAGAACGTTAACTTGATATCACGGTTATTTGACACGATCCAGAGGCTATGTATGCCTCCTTGAGAAATATACGGATGCAACAACTGCAAGCCACCCAGACTGACCAGCTGGCGATCTTATTCAATTTCGACGATAAGATTGCCTGGAACGTTCAAGGAGGTTCGTCAATCACGTGATTCCGACTGAAAGGGGACGTAAACCAAGCTTGGGCCAGACAAAACTAGAGTTACAGCAATGGACCCTCTAACCACAGGTCTCACAACACTGAATCAATCTCCATAGCATCCTCACTCCAATCCCACTCGTCTTCTTTCGTCTCCGTTCGCCCCCCAGCCTCAACCTCGCAACCTCCGTACGCCTGGTCTCCGTCGTGATTCTCCTCGGCAAGAAAAACATCATACTCACACTCCACCCTCTCCCTATCATTTTCATCTTCAGCCATCCCTTCTACGACTCTCCACCTCAACTCCCAATCCCACTCCCAACGCCTAATTGTCCGCTCCCTCTCCCTTTCATTGTTGTTCAACTGAGACGTTACTCCCACGTCGAGTTCAGGATGATCTATCTCACTTATGTCTTCCCTTATCTCCCTACCCGCAGGAGATGGTGTGACGGGAAACCAAACTCTAACGTCCATGTCATGCACGAAAAGCGTCCTCTGTATCTTATCCATAGGCCACGCACGCAATGCCCAATCGAGCTCCAGCGTGGAGCGCGATTCTTCGTCTGAACTCATAGAATAATGACGCAAAGCTTTGGGAGTGAGCGTCCCTGCGCGAGGGAACAAAGCTGGGTTTGTGGGAGGGTCTGGGAAGCGTGAGCGCGGGAGCGGCTCATCAATAGAAGATGGCCTGGCGTCAGACCGCGCGGAGCACGGACGGCGATGACTGCGGAGGGAACGAATCCAAGCTTCGTAGCGGAGTTCCCAGTGTGACTTTGTTAGATGTAAACTTGCACTAGTGTGACCCGTTCCTGGAGAAGAGCGCGCAGAAGGACGTGTCTGATCCCGAGCCCAGGACGGACTGGTGCGCGGAGAGAGAGGAGAAGCAATTTTGGGAAGAGACGGTACGTGCGCGGCGAGTGTAAGATTCTTAGTTGACTTCACTGGTGTTTGAGGCGTAAGCATGACAAAGAGAGCATCATCGATGACATTAAGCTCCTCAGGTTTGGGTGTATCAAACGCTACAGCCGGGGGGCTCCAATCATCCTCATCCAAAGATGGAGGGCAAGGACTATCTATATTGGGCGACGTGGGAGATTTGGCTTTGGGTATTTTGGAGGGCGTGGTGGATGATGTTGTCGCAGAGCGGCTTCGCGCGCATTTCGTTGCTTTCTTTATAGGATCCTTTTTGGACTTACTGGCTTCAGGATTAACATTTAAAGCGCGAGAACTCTCGCCCAAGACTGCCACATCTCCGCTCGACTTACTGCGCCGCAGATTGACTAGAGACGAGCCCGCAGCAGCATCAGCAAAAAAGCGGTTCTCATTGGTATTCACGGTGAGCTTTCTGAAGTTCCTGCATGCGCGACGCCTGGCGGCCACATCAGCAAGCGTGAAAAGGGACTTGATTGTATGAGAAAGGCGTTCCTCGGGACCAGGTGTAGCAGCTCGTGGGGCAGATGGTGCAGAAGGAGAGTCGAGAAGCAGACTGTGATGATGCATGTATATAGATCGTGGTATGACGTTACGGTCGTAAGGAAGGAATTTCAACTGCGAGAGGGAGGCTGGTTTTGTAGTGGTGTGGCTGAGGTGGCTGGTTGAAGCGAGAATGCTGATTCCAATGTATTATGTACTTTTACGATTGATTATAAAGTGAATAGTGTACGGGGAATGGAAGATTTAACAAGTCCAGCTTGGTGTTGGCGAAAGCAAGGCGGCGGAGAATGAACTGTTTATCACTCCGAAAAGCGCTTAATAATTGCCATGTATCGTGTCCAATATAAGTTGTGAAAAATATTCTATGCTTTTGCGTTGTGATGTGATCTTACTATTTCACGAGAAATGAAGTCAACGCCGTCCAAGAAAGTTGAAGCATGAGGCCTGAAGGCGTGATATATTTACTCGCCGGGTTCCATAGTTACAAAATTGTCATTACTAGAAGCCAACGACAGCTGATTAGATCGGTAATGTGTCCAAGAGACGGCAAGCCCGATCCACATCTGAGGTATTCGCAATTTCCACGACGTCGCTGAGTGCAACATTACTACCGAATGCTAGATCAACGATTGATTTCCTGATTGGTTCATAAGCTGGCCAGTTCGGAGCCGGAGACTGGTTGGGATTTTTCGCAAAATTAGCCTGTAATAAAGATAGTCGCTCGTGGATAGATGACATATCACAAAAAAATTGGAAACATCGTACCCAAACGGTCTGCATTGTCCTCGACAAAGCTACTTCCGTAGAATTTTCTGGCTTAAGAGGGTTCCCGAAAACAAGGGGAACTGCATTTCAATAGAACTTGCGTCAAAACCAAGCAGGATGTGCATGGAACTGACTGACGTTCTGTGCCTTCAGAAGCACCAGCGTTGGGGAAGAATTCGAATTCTGAAAACTTAGCACCATAAACAAATCGGTAAACAGTGGAAATATTTTTCTCGGTGATCAAATCTGAAAACATCGCATTAGGGCTGAAGTTCCAGCATGTGAGGTGAAATTCCATGAGAACTGCTACAATCTTTGAGCTCACCAGCGATATTGGCCATCAGTTCCTAACGCGACAATTGCCTGCGCATCGGTGGCAAACTTCCCAGGAACGGGGTATAAGCTTCGTAATTCTTCGGCGGGAAGAGTATTGAAGGGAGGTTGCGAAATAAATTCCGTGAAGTTATTTTGGCCTATGGTCATGAACGATAGGCCTTCGGAATCATCTCCAATCATGATCGGGACTCGAGCGACATTTCCCATTTTAAGAAGTTCAGTAGGATGGTCTGGGACTGTATTCCTGCGATACGTACAGGGCCAATAAGAAGTAGAAGGCCCGCAGAGTGATGTGAGTCCTTACCCTCCATCCGCTTGGGGTCCGAAACTCAAGGAGTTATTGAGTGTGAATCTACTCTTTTTTTTTAAAAAAAAAAAAACAGGAAAGTACTTATAGAGAAAACTGTGCTCACTGCTCGAGCTCACCGGCAGGGACCTTCCGCATGCACTCCAACTGAGGGGTATCATTTGAGGAAGGACAACCAAAATGCGTCGCTATACTGTTCCACACGCTAAAGTTACCGGAAGAGGCAGTGCTTCCGGCATTGTCTAAAGCATCTCTCACCCCAGATTGGAGGATGACAGCATGGAAAGGAGATTTTATGGGGAAGCGTTCCAAAAGAAGTGCGACACTACCCGAGCCCGCGGAAAGACCAAAAAGAGTAATCTGATGGCTGCTTCTGTTACATGCGCTGCATAAATGGATAGTATCTTTGTACCTTTTCTGGATCTCCACCAAATTTAGCGATATTGCTGCGGAGAATGATGAACAATATACTAGAAGTTTGGGACAGGAAATTACTCTTTAGTCCATGACAATGCGAGCTGTTGATCCAGAAGACCAAGGTTTTGTTGTTCTAAGGGAAGTTCTGGAGAGCTTGAGTGCAGCACGTGAGACGAGGCTCAGGATAGGACCTAATCACTTACTTGGGGAAGCCAAACACGTTTGTACGCTATTAGGTAGGAATTAATATCATACTGCGGGAAAAGAAAAAAAGTACTTACATAGTTGTGCGAGACAAGTATAACATCTTGGTTCTTTGCAAATGACGTGCCGTCATAGAAAGATGTCCCTGATCCCCCAAAAGCGAAACCATTGCCTTGACCATACTGTCATAAGGCACTTGGAATGAAAATAGACCCGCAGCACGACTGACCATATATCCAGAATAACACGGCCTTGGGTTTTCCAGTGTAGTTGGAAGGAGCCCAAATATTAACTGTAAGACAGTCTTCGTTCTCCGCAAGTGGCGGGGTGTTGTAGAATATCTGGCCAGGATCGGTAGCAGCTTGCGTCTTGTCCAGTTGCTGGACACAAGCAGCGCCGAGAACTGTGGTATTTCTTGTATATTCCCACTTGTTAAGCAGAGGGGACGTCCAACGTCGGTTTCCAGTGGGTGGGATGGCGAACGGGATACCTTTCCATGCCAAAATGCCTGGGGCTACTTCAGATCCCATAATGGGACCGGTAGTTGTCCAAACGAGTGGACCAACAGCAAAAGTGGGAAGAGATAGAGTAAGACAGAATAGCAGCTGGAGCCTCACCATCTTTGTGATCTCGGCCCATCTCTGGAGAGTAGTCTTTATACATTTTGCTTGTCCTTTTTCAGGATGTCAATTTATCATCATGTGATCCAAGAGCGGTCTCTGAAAAAAAAACCCCTGCGGATATTTGACAGTGACAAGTCTATCCTTGGCGGCCGCAGTCATAACATGCATTCTTAGGAACCTCCGGTCGCATAGCTTTGCAAAGTCTCCCGGTTCCAGTGAACCGGGCGTACTGCGCACAAGGCCGGCCTTAAGATGGTAGTGTGTATCTGCACTCAGGACGTTGGTCAAGTATGCATGCAAAGATCGGACTTTGAACAATATTATTATTACTATTTTCGAGTCCCGGGATCCCATACTTATGGCGGACCAGCCCTTGTTCCAAACGAATCGTACTTACTTTGGCAATAGCATGCAATCTTGTTGTGACCTTTACTCTCAATTGTGCCTTGTTATTGCCATCAAGGTTTACAAGCTCCTCTCTTAATTTCTGCAAGACTCCGGACATGAGCTTTTAGCGCGTGGGCTGATGAGGATGGGCGGGCGATGTCATAGCTGGGACGAGTAAGGAAGACGCGCAGGTACTACGCCAATTGTTATTTGTCTGATATATCGTAGCCAGGTCTTGGTGTTCCTATAATTGTCTATGCTTACTTACGATGTTCCACCGATGGTTCCTAATCCCTGTAAGTCAGATCGGGAAACAGGGAGTTCGATTGGAGAGGTGATCGGACCTGCAAATTACACACGTCCCAGAAGTTTTTGTTAGTTTATGGTAGTATAGTTGTGGACACTTTGGTCATGTAGGCACCACATGTATCTACAGGTTTGTCTTTGTGATACATCCACTGTATGTGTTTGTTGTTGAATGCTTGGGTGTAGAAGGCAGGTAGAAAATATAAAAATTTAAACTGTAGATAAAGTTATCACCTCAGTGATATAGAACACTAATATAGAGTAACTACCTTGTAGACAAAGTTATTTACCTAGATAGTTGGTTACTCACCCTAATAACTAAATGATAATTGACTCACCACTTCAGTGATACAAAACACTGAGGGGCTCATCTGCATCTGCCCATGCTACTGTATAGTTCTGGGCATCCCTGTCCAGGAACTAATAATAAACTAGCTACCTGAATAATAGTTCTCTGCCTCTGAAAACTTCTCTGCAAACTTACTATTACATTAGAAACATGTGAGCCATAAATTGGAACCAAATGAATAAGATTGAACTTAAGGAATTCACCATATTGTCACGATCATGATTTATGGTCTATTCCGCCTTCCGAACCACCCGAACATCACGTTTCCGAATCGACTCTTCGGAACCCAAATCGTTGGTAAACTCGTCACACATGAACCATTCAACACTTCGTCACCCTTAACACCTTGAATCGTCCTAGCAACATCACAAGAACCCAACCAAGAGATCAGGTTCTATTATTAGCCTTTCCTCAGAAAAGAAACATCCACACTATCCCCATCACTATCCCCATCTATTTCTAGGAACTCAATAGCAGGGTCGATTCTATGCTTCTAAAAAGCTTATGGTGACAACACATACGATTCAATATGTGGACGCGTTCATCCCCGACACTCAGGGCCGTTGTTTAAGGAAGTGAAACAAGAGTTCGTCTACCCAAAACGACATACGATTTGGAAACAGGTTTCAGGATTTATTCCTAGTTCGTTAAACCCTTTTCTCATTCACAATTTTCACCCTACCCTTGTTCTCTATTTTCTATGGTCATTAATTAGCATACATGTACCTTAGCTACTTTTCCAATCCTTAACAGACTACTCCCCATTCGCTCTTGCCTCCGAACATCCCAGTATATAAGTAGCACATTCACATGTATATTCTTTAGTTCAATTATTGCACGTCTACTTGATTGATCTACTTGGCTCAACAATTCGTCATAAACAATCATAAAGAACAACTTCACTGCGAAGTAAGTCCTATAAAACTCATCAATTTGGGCTTGATTACACTTCGAAAGAATGTGATCTTATTGGGTGTGATCGGCATGAACTACACAGTTCATCCAATCCACGAGATAGAATCCTTTCGGAATATCTATCTCTTCGGAGTTATGCACCTTTTCACAAACATTCCGAAAACCTTTCGCTTTTACTGTAGGATTACCATTCACTTCCAATTGCCATTCGTTTTATATGGAAACATTTTCGAACATTATTGCTAACAATACATTCACCTATAACACTTTTCTTTAATAATTGAATCCTGACACATATATTCCCTGCTTCTCTTATATGACACTTAAGTACACATTTGGAAATCTTGGAAGGTGGATATATGTGCCTCCAGGGAATTCCACAACATTTGAGTCCATGTCTGTGTCTGTGTATGAGTCTGAGGCTTTCTGAGTCTCCATTCTTTTCACTATATTATCCAATGGTTTTTCACCAGGTGTTGGGTTAGTCAGTAACTTCTCACTAGCATTGACCAATTTTGTGAATTCTCATCTACATAACAGAAACAAACCAATAGGTGCTCTCAGTGCTACTATTCTTCTCACATGTACTGTATGTTTTTGAAGGGTTGTGGGGCATAGCAAGAACACAAGGAGATACTGCCTCACATGAAAAACCTAACATCATATCTAACCTTACTGATGGATTCTACCTGAGACATAGACCCCAGGCCTTGAAGGCTCAGTCTTAAAGAGAGAATACTGCTAAGGTACAGATGTGTAAATGAAGCATGGAAACAGTTCGAGTTAGTGCTATGTATTAAATCTCCCAAGAAAGTGCAACAATGTAGCACAGAAGCCTTATGAAAATGGCTCTGTAATAACAAAACACAATCAAATCAAACTTGTGTAAAGTAACAGGATACCTGGCACCTGGCACTAAGCCACAGTCAAAGTTAATTTGCTGGTTAATAATAGTCATTGACTGTCAGTCTCTGTTGAGAAGGCATCTGGGGATAAAGTGTTGACAATTAATGGGTAGTGTCTTGGGATAAGAGGCTTATGGGTAGAATAGAAGAAAGGTGCAAGCTGTTATAACACCCTGGGATGTGTGAGAATGAAGGTTACCAGGATATACCAGTGCTGAAGATAGTATCTCTAGCACAGCACACATTGTTGACATGTAGGGATTGCATCAGGAAGAATACCCCAGTCTTGTAAGTATATGTGTGAGTTAGAGAGGAGGGTCTTGTAAGCCCCTACGATGTACTTGTATGGGCTTGTATAAGCTTACAACTCTCTCCAACTTATAGATGTACTTACAAGGCTTGGGGAATTTTTGCTGATGTGTGTGGGAGTTATTATGGCAACTGATTGGACATTTATAAATATAAATCAGTGGGAATCTTCTATGTTATTCCTAGACATACTAAGCTCTGAGCTCTAGAGATAGTAGGGGGGAAGAATCTTCAAATTTCTTCTGAGAGTTCCCATTTGGTGATAGCACCTATATAGTGTCTTGCAAAATGTTGTGAACCACACCACAGATAGCTAGACAGCCTGGTCAATGTTCTCTTCAATATTGATGGCTATACCCAGTTCAACACTATAGTAACATAATACCAGTAACAATACTCATAGCTTGGAACTCTGTAGACATTGAACTCACCTCACCTGTCCTCAATGTAAGTTGGAATATTTAAAGTGACCCTTATTTGATCCATGAGTCAAAAGTATGCTCAAATAAAAATAAGATGCAAAATACCCTTCTCATGAAGTGAACATGAATGGTATAATTAACCATCAATTGCTTTGCCCTTTGCTTTGCACCTTACAGAATGTTAACCCTTAAATAGTTATATGAAGAAGCACTCTTACCATCACTGTGTACAATGAGCATGATATTTTTGTGAAACTTAAAATTCTGGTAGTCATTCTAGATTCTAATAAATCAATGACATGAATCTAATATCTGTAAAGGCAACTCTTGTAGCACTTGCAAGTGTTGTCAGAAGCTAGTAGAGGGGATGTATATATATGGGGGGATCTCAGCCTAGGAGCAACTCTATGTGACATCTATTAAGAATTAAGAGGGATCAATTTATTGCTGGTATAACACTGTTGGTTCATTGGTGTTGATACACTCATGATGTGTCTGTCACATGGTGAGTTTGGGGCATGTTGCATCATGTTGATGTCATCCTGCATGGAAGGGCACTTAGGATGAGTGATGGTGTATGAAGTAGAATAGAGAGAATATGGAATAGAGATGTCCTTGAACTCAAGGACTGCTTGGAAGAAGAACTAAGTAAAGGACTTGTGAGTCAGCTAGACTTTTTACTTAAAGTCAAAGCAATACATTTTTGTTGGTGGTGAATCCTGAGGCCTAGAGCTGAAGGATGAGCACAGACACTGGAGAACAGATAGTGAATGCTCTATCAAAGATAGGGTTCCCATGTCTCCAGGGATTAATAGGATGTTTGCTCACATAATAAGTGCCCATAAACAAGCAATACACAGGCATTAGGAATTAATATCAGTATTTTTCTACCTAACTGTACATCTTATATACTAGTAGCTATAGGAGAAGTTTTAGATTTATACATATGAGAAAATAGTGTACTTGAAAAATGAGTTGTCCATTTGAGACCCCCATTTTATGATTTTGCCCTGGGTGTGTAAATGTCCAGGACCTCAACTTGTCATGCATAGATCATTTGGATCCATTTGAAAGTATTTGGGGCAGTAGTCCCCTTGTGTATGATGACTTCATGTCTGTGATATATATTGAAAAAAAGAATTTTTATAGCTATTTTATTTTTATTTCTTTGTTTTTATCTTATATTTCTTTTTGATAATTCTAAGGTGGCTATGATGGTGCTTATCAATTATATAATTAGAGTTTTTATTCTGATGTAAACAGATGCTTTGGAATCAAAATGGGAGTGCCAGAGCTTGGATTTCAGAAATTTGGAGGTGACAGAGAATTTGGAATGCTGGCTAGGAATTGGTGTCCCATGACAGCACTGGACCAGACCATTGGAAGTGCTTGGTTATTGTACCTGAAGATTGTTACTCAGAAGCAAAGTTTGTACTTTGGTGTCACAATCACATTTTGGGTCTTCTTACCACAGCCCACCTCCCTCTGAACAATTCCTTTGGAACCCTCATTTGGAATCCAAACCATTGATACCCTAATTGGGATATCCACACTCAACATTCCATCACCGATTGAGCTTCCTGAGTCACTCTATTGGCAGATCCAATTACAATCTTTTCTTGGAAAGAAGCACCCTCACTATCCCTATCACTATCCCCATCTTTTTTCAGGGAACTCAATGACCAAACTGATCCTACTCACCCAAAGCTTATGATGACCTGTTATACCATTAGACTCTGTTATATAATGATCCTTGAGGTGCAGGATCACCCTCTGAAGGATTAGGACAATGTTGTTGCTACCTGAAGAGCCATGCAATTCAGAAACTTGTTTCATGATGTATTTCTGATTCACCAACCTTTTTATTTATTCACAATTTTCCTCTCTCCCTTGTTCTTCCATCCCTATTACTTTTAATTGGCACACATATATCTTACCTGCTTTCTGATCCTCATGGACTCTTTCCCATTCACCCTTTCAAACTGTATGGTATATAGGCAAGACTCTCACATATGTTCCCTAGTTCAATTATTGTACATCTACCTGTTTGCTTCACTCAAACTTGCCAAAGTCTTTGGATGAACAAACCTTTCAGTGAGTATACAAACATCTTTGGTAACAGTCTAGACATCTTTTGAAACAATGTAATATTATGGACTGTAACTGACATGGACTTGCAAAGTCTATTTGGATCATGAGATAGAATTCCTTCAAAGATCTATCTCTTTGGAACTATGCAGACCTTTACAAATATTCCAAAGGTCATTTGCTTTTACTGTAGGATCACTATTGACTTCTGAACATTGTTTTCTTATCATAAGTAACATCTCCAGTTGTTTGACTAACCTTGCAACCATCTATAACTCTTTTCACTTATAATTCAATTCTGACAGGTATACCAAAATTCAGGTTTCAGAACTTGGAAGCAACAAAGAGTTCGGAGCATTGGCTGAAAATTAGCTGTCCCCTAACAGGGAAAAGATAGGAAGTAGCATAGGGGTGAGGAGGTAGGGAGTAGTCCATAGCTACACTGTTGAGGAGAAAATATAAGAGAATCATCTTTGTGATTCTATCCACTGTAGGCTGTCATGCCTGTAACTAATGGGATAATAGTGATGAGGTCTGTGATATAATAAGCCTTTTTGGTTGCTTGGATTAAGATAACATAGCATCTCGTCTAGATTATGAAACTCTCCCATGCAATTCTGACTACCCTTAGTGTTTGTACTGGGCTGTAAAGTCATAGATAATTCTGAAGTAGAATTACTGCAAAATCCTTTTGATTTTCCTTGAAAGATTAGATGAGTCCATGTTCCAACATGACCATTCAATGTACATTGGTATGTTTCCAAGCATCATTGTGAGAAGTAGATATCTATGGGCTTCACAGAGCTCACATCTGCTTTCATAGAAGTTGTTTTCAACTTGACTTGACTTATGATCTTGAATTGGAAACACTATGATACCCCCCCCCTGGACTTGTATTTCTCCATCTCCTTGCTATATCTGTGAGATCATGATAAAGCACCTATAATCCTAATATGACATATATGAGAAGATTCTATGTTTGAGGGTTTTCTGAATTTATCTGCTAAGAATTTCTGGCACTATTTATGTAAGACAACATCATTTATATATTGTATATGGTAAAAAGTTTAGAAAAAAATCCAACCCAATAACTCTTAACAGTGCTGGCTTAGTTGTGATGCAGGTGTTCATGTGCTGAGGTGCTGCTGTGTCTTTGTGATTGTGAGCTTGTGAAGGCTTGGGGCAGTCATTTATGTTCAGCTCAGTTATGCAAAGGTGATGTGACTCAGCTCAACTCAGTATGTGTGAAGTCTCAACTCCATGGGGATGGAACTGATCAATCTATAACAGAGTGTGTAGGTTGACATGAGGAATGCGTTGTCTCTGGGCCAAAAAAAAAAACCTGTGAGCCATGTCAGGACCAGAAGGTTACTTGGAACTTTTCTAGTCAGAAGCCTCATTGTCAAAGATCCAAGAAGTTTTGGGAGGTGATCAGATCAGAGGTGGAGTGGGAGTTGGAGGCACTGGGCTGAGCAAGTGGTTTCAGATAGATGGTTTAGTGTGATTGGCTGGGCCAGTATTGGTCCAAGCACTTGTGCTTTTGTCTAAGGGTATGTAGCAGGTGGAGCTGCTTTGGACCTTGCAGCAGATGTAATTGGAGAAGTGGAGGGTCCATCAAGCCATGAATTCCCAGGCATAGCCTTAGAGTGTTGTGAAAATCTCACCATTATATTCACCACACCATTGATCCTTTCCCCCCAATCCAATACTTGGCATACATCAGTTTTACTTGTATTACAAGATATACGAAGTAGGACATTGCCCAGTGGATCGGGGATGAGTTCCGAAATAGACTCCCTTTGGATGGGGAGGCAAACTTGGACTCAGGCTTGGAGGATGGGTTGGAGTGGCGCTTGGAGTGGGAGTGGAAAGGAAACTGGAAGCGGGGAGTGAGATGAAAATGCACTTAGATAAAGGGTAGAATTGGAATATGTGTTTTGTAATGGAGTCGGAGTGAGTCAGAAGAGAACATCAAAGGCGAATTGGAATAAGAAGGTAATCGCGGTTGCTGGCGATTGTTCATAAGCAATTCTACGATTCACATTCTGCAAGTTATTCATGTCTGCGAGCGTCTAGATAGATGAGGCCGAATCCATGACTGAGGACCATGTCTTCGTTTTCGCAATCAATGTCATCGCTTTTTGTGGCAGCGCTATGGTTCTGCTCTAATATTATCCTCACCCCTCCCATCTTAGCCGAATCCCTGAGTTCAGTATTATCGTAACCTTCTGTCGGTTCCACAGTACTATGCAAATGTATCGCGACTCATTCCATTCAATACCGTTGGGCGAATGACGTCTATAAGTGTAACCTGCATACATTCCAATCGAAGAGCTATTACTAAACAGCCAAGAAGTGCCAATTAACACAGAGTGTCGTGGGCTCTGACAAATGAAGAAGGGATTTCATGGAGATTCTTTCATCAACGCCCAGGGTGTTCTAATACTATCATCAGTGTGCGGCTTACGAGGAGGATGGGACGTCCAGCTTACAGAAAGACTGATTCGTAGACCTTTTAGGTGGAAGGAGTCTGACAATCTTGCTCTGCTTGATCTGATGAACCTCGGGGCCAAAATAGCGTTCGCTGGTAAAACTCCAGCTAAGCGAGCCTGATATCCAGCTTTCGAGACCACAAATATAACGAGCGACGTCTTTATCGATTTCGGGGCCCCATGAAGGGAGCTTTGATTTGCTTTCCTGAAACGTAGCGAGAGCCTCGCAGCACATATCTGCGGCTTTGTCGACGGCGCCTTGAAGATTCAAGTCATGGTGTTTCATGAGAACAGCGACTAGGTTGAACGTGTCTCCACGAGCTTGCTCAACGTTGAACGAAAATATGTCCTACAGAAATAAACACAGAAATAAAAGTTAGGTACTTGGCAATGAGCCGATATGGTAGCTACACACATTGGACCAGGAGACAAAGTCATTGACACAGTCGTTCATGATTTTGACGATGGTGTGATCAACAACTTCCTTTGGGAGATCGATGCGGAGAGTATATTCAAGACCGTCCATGAGAGGCCGTACGCCACTGTTATCGCGGCGAGAATGGATATAGAACTTTAGGCTAGGAACAACCTCGTTGTCTCGATCTTGAGCCTGCACGCTGACGGCTGTCATGTAGAGGGCTAAGTCCTGGCTCATTCGAGTTTGGAACCCGGGACCGGCGTCCTGGGTGCATCGAGCCCAGAAACTATAGAAATGGTGTCAGCGCTGTTCAGATTAATATAGTGCCAACTCACTCTCTTGTCAACTTGCTGATATCGGGTTCTTGATCAGGTAGATTTCTGCCATTGGACGCTACACGACGATACGAATGAGGATGTTCCAGGGCGTTGGTTACGATGTCAGCGAGTACTTCAGTGTCTCTGGTTAGTAGTCCATCCGACAGGTCGTCGAGGTGAAAGATGTAATTCATGAAATCGCAGATGACTCGTAGATGTTCATCGTCGGTGTCATGGTAGACAATTGCAGCAAGGTAACCCGCCTTTAAACCCTTCAGGTCCATACGCTGCCTGTCGGTAAAGTTGCTGCATCCATTCTCGTACCACCTGTCCGACTCCTCGCCAATATTAATGCAACTAGGGTGGCAAATAACTGGGAAGGGGCAATGTGAGGCAATATCGGGAACTCGGAAAGTGGTAGGCTGGGGAGAAGGACCGCCAAATTCAGATGTCATTTCGGCTGGAGTGGAGTATAAACAACAAGATGAAGATGGGTGAGCGATGGTGCTCAATTTAAACAAAGAGAGGCAGGAGGATGAGTAAGTCAGACAGCAAATACGAACCACTACATCGAGTAAAGATATTGCGCTGGCGGCTGCACCCTCAATGATTATAAACTCAGGGTTAAAGGGAATGAAAAAAACAATGCACGATAACGAGTGATCAAAACTAAATTCCACCCGAAGTATAGGGGTTAGGGACCGTCGAATGCAGGACGAATAAGCAGGGTGTCACCAGATAATCACTTTGTGTTAAATATGTTAAATTACTCACGAGAACTTGGGGGTAGATATAGCAGCAGTATAGAAAGCAAAGTTTGTGTGTCAATGATCTTACATGAAGACTGCTATGAACGAGTTTGTCAGCCACATCCCAGATTTATTTGAAATAACAGAATGGCATAGGCTTAGCTCCAGGGCCTCTCTTATAATTTCACCATAGAGATTGTCTAGCAGTGGCACTGGCTACACGCAGTCTATAATTCAATGTCAAATATCCTGTTAGTGCCTACAAACGCCCAGCGTTAAATTGTTCCCGAAAGGTGGTAAATCGCATTTAGTTTGTGATGATCTGAGCTTGAGAAATTACTAGAACGCTTGGAATGACGAGGGGACAAAGCTGGGAGCATAACAAGCGAGGATTACCACTGAGGATGATGTTTAAGCGTAGAGCACAGGTAAGACTTTTTTGCCTATATTAGGCGCCGAAAGAATGGTCGCTTGGTTGATTTGGACTCCGATTATCACGGCAATAAAATATGTACAAAATTCGGACAATGTCCAAGAGCCTGCGCTACCTTTTAGAAGTGTGCTCCAGATGTTAACACCATTCAATTTGGACGGAATCGCTTCGAATAATCAGATAGACTCTATGGTAGTCACCCAAAAACAATTCGTGTTAAGGGTTGTAATCGGATCGGGTCCCGAAGTGAGTACACATGTGACAAGGAATCTTCGGACAGTAAGCGACAACGTCATGATGGGTTGAAACCAGTCACACATCTCAGCTGAAGCTAGAGGGGGCAGCTGGCAACGCTAAGGCACTTCAGGGAACGGTGATCCAGGTGACATAAGCTGTCTTGCATAACGTATCTACTCGTCAGTTTTCAACAATAGCCACCTTTAAGGCATAGGATGTCAAATATTTGGGTATGCATTTCCTCAAACAAACCATCATATGACTCACTTTCAGGACCCATTCTTAAGATCCTTATATTGATATATAAGCTCCTGCAACACTTCAAAATCTGCAAGCTGGATAAGATGCTAACAGCAAACAGAGGATGAGCAGTCATGCAATGGTGGTTCATTATTTATTTTGGTTCTTCTATCAGCCTATATATTCCTGATGACTTCAAGTTGTGGCCTCACCATTTAGTTATCCATCACACCTGCACTATAGCATCATATTCTCTCTCCTTGACTCTGGCCTCTCAGGTCACCAAATATAGTACTAGTGTTTCCAATGCCACCATCTCCCAACTTTTCTCCAAAACAATTCCTTGATCTTTTAAAGTCCTCTGAGCTTGCCCAACAAAGCTTTCAGGTGCTAATATTCAATATGCTATCCACCTTATTGGCTCTGGTAGAGCTGAAAATGTAGTTGTGAAATGCTGGGTTCTACTGATGTCAAAGTGATGTGACTGGTGACAATGATAGTTCTGGAGTGGGTCACTTAATGAAATAGAGGTTCTGGAGGTTCTGGTAGGCTTCCAGATGGATCAGAAGGGCTTTGCTTTGACTTTGATATTGCATATTGGAAGCTAAATAGCAATCTCAGTTGTCTGTAGATAGAATGGACTGAGGTGACTCAAAGGAACATCCCTGTATATGTTATTGAACATTCAAATGCTTGCAATTTCCATAAAAAAAATGAGAGTTAAAACTAGTAAAAAATAGATAATTTAAAAAATCATAAGATAGTCATAATGGCACTTACATAATCATAGGGCTGCATCAAAAACAAGAACAAAAACAAGAACAAAAACAAAAATAAAAAACTTTTTCACCTACTCTAGACAGAGCACAATCCAAGGTTCAACACCTTAGAAAAACTTCTCTGTCTTATTTTTAAAGCAAGAAAATCAACGACCATGAAGCCATGCATCTGTGGATGAATGGATACATGTGCCCATGCATGTTCACATACAAATGATCATTCATTGACACCCACAGATGTGAAACACCACCAAAGATAATACACCATCCAGGCAAACATTTGTCTTGCTCAAACCTATCAACTCATCCTGAACTACTTTGAACAAAAGTCTTTGGACAACTATACCTTTGATTGAGTACTTTAACCTCATTCACATTAGCTTAAACATACTTTGAAACAATGTCATATTATTCGCTGTGGTCAAGATGGATTGCAAAGTCCATTCAACTCATGAGATAGAATTCCTTTGGAATATCTATCTCTTTGGAACTATACATCCTTTTGCAGACCTTCCAAAGGTCACTAGCTTTTACTGTAGGACTTCTATTCACTTTCAAATATTACTCTATTACTGCTAGTATTATCTCTGATTGTTCTAACTAACCACAGATTCATCTACAACTCCTAACACTTATAATTCAATCCAGAGATCAGCCAGAAACTGGTGTTAACAAGGGCCTTAGGTTACCTGAAGTTAAGGCATGACCTTAGCAAAGGAACATAGGGATTAGAGAAGAGAGCATGTGCTATTAGGGTATCTTGGTTGATATCAGAGGTCAGGTCTAGTGTACATGGATAAAAGACTTACATATGAAAAAAAAATAGGGATTGGGGGCTGAATGGTGAGGTCAGAGTTGTGAACTAATAAAGGACAAAGATCAAAGATCAACTTTAATAATAAACAAGTGTTTGACCCAAAGGCTTGGAATAGGTTCAGGATGGGTTTTAACAGATAGGGTTTAATTAAGTTTGTGGATTGTAAGAGTTGTTATGGAGAGAGCCTAATGATAGTACTTAGTAATTTGTTGGAGGCTGATACTATAACAATCCTGAGAGAATTGGTTCCAGAAAAAGAGACTCAGAAAGTAACTGGTCAAGAGAGTTGAGTACAAAGACTAAGTTTTTACTTTTGGAAATACCAGTGTATTTAATGGTAGCAACTCATATCATGGGAAGGATAGAAGTGGTAACATTTTTAGGGAATAAGACTAGGGTGTGGTTCAGTGAGAAGAGGCAGGTGAGGCAATCATGAATAATCATGAAACAGGGTGAGGATGAGGGGTGACTATTAACTGATATCTACATTGAAATTATTCTTAATTTGGATTCTTATGTGAGTAAAAAAATAGAATATTAGGAGGGTTGAATTCTCCCTGGGATACTTAGTATGGCCAGGTCATGTATCATAAGCAGCATGCCTTGCATCAAGCCTTGTCTCAAGGAAGTAACACCCACACCTGGATGTGGATATAAGTCATGTGTACTCTCTAAGTAGGAGGTTCTCTATTGTTTGTATATATCTGTTTATATGCTAGTAGGTACCAGCATAGTTCCTCCCTATATGAAGTATGGACACATAACACATACAGGTTCCCAGGCATATGTCCCAGGAATATACATCTAAAGGGTGATATGATTTACTAATGACAATGAGGTGTATATATGTGAAGCAGCAGTCCAGTCAGAATTGGTAGAGCAGCAGTGGAGATGGTACAGGATTAATTTCACTAGAATCTGGGATCCCATTGAGTCAATTATCAGTCTGGAGGAATAGAAGTTTTGTCCTTTGAAGTGGGGTTCATACTGGGCCACCCACCAAGTCTAGGTGCTTGTGTGAAATGGCCCTTAGAAGTTTTGCCATGAATAAGGTTCTTTGTGCCTTGCCTTCCTGAACACTGACTGCCCTTGGGTAT
>QMFG01009039.1:0-20436 GCA_003314545.1 Ramaria sp. MG151 | reverse complement strand
AGCCCTTCGCTTTTGCTGTAGGATTACCCTTCATTTTCGAACACCATCTTCTTCATGTGAAAACATTTTCTAATGTTATTGCTGACAATACATTTATCCATAACACTTTTCTTGAATAATTGGATTCTGACAAGTGGGTCGAGTGGGACTTGGCTTCAGCTTATGTGCTGCGCCAGCTCAGAGTCCTGTCCCGTATTTTGGATGAGGCCCAAGGTCACCCGAAGTTTGGGTGTGACCTTAGTGAGGGGACGAAGGAGCGTAAAGATTAGAGATAGAATATATTTGGGTATCTTAGTCGATATCAGAACTGACTGTCATGTACATGGATGAGTGACTTATATACAAGGAGGTTCGGGGATCGGTGACCGAATGACTGAGGTCAGGGTTGTAAGCTACGAAGGGGAAAGATCAAACACGGGGTATGAATAGGTAAAACGTGATGGTCGGGGGTTTGGGCCTGGAAGCCTGAAGTCTCGGGAAACGGTCGGGAATGGGTTTTGACATCACCCCAATTACATGATTTTCATCCAACAACCTGCTTCTTCATCAGTTTCCCTGAATCAATTCATTAATATTTAGTGAAACATATCATTGGTCAGGGTTAATCATGATCTTTTTTTAGAAAGAACCACCCTGACTATCCCCATCACTATCCCCATCTTTCACAATGAACTTGTTGATTGAGTCATTACTATTCCATCAAAGTTTGCAATGACATCTCATATCATTAGACTCCATGATATGAATGTTCTAGACCCTCAGGATCACCCTCTGAAGGATTTAGGGACAGTTATCTCTACCTGAAGAGCCATGTGATTCGGAAACATGTTTCAAGAGTTATTGTTGGTCCATTAATCTTTTTCTTCATCCACAATTTTCCTACTTCCCTTGTTCTTTATTTTCTATGGTCTTTAATTAGTATACATGTACCTTAGCTACTTTCTGACGCTCATGGACTCTTTCCCATTTGCTCTCCCTTCCAAATTGTTCAGTATATAGGTAGCACATTTGCATGTATATTTCCTAGTTCAATTATTGTATGTCTACTTGATTGTTCTACTCAAACCTGCTATCTTATCGTGAATTACCTTGAACAGCAACTTCACATTTGAGTGAGTACTTCAACTTCATTCATATTAGTTTAGACACACTTTGAAAGAATGTGAGACCATTGACTGTGGTCAACATGGACTGCAAAGTTCATTCGTTCCATGAGATAGAATCCCTTCAGAAGGTCTATCTCTTTGGAACTATGCACCTTTTCACAAACATTCTGAAAACTACTTGCTTTTACTGTAGGATTTCTATTCACTTTCAAATATCATTCTATTATGATTGAAAACATTTCCAAACAATACTACTAACCCTACATCCATCTACAACTCTTATCTTTGATAATTGAATTCTAACAACATCCACTGCTAACACTTGCACCTAAATGTCCTGTAAGGGAGTGACACTCCCTGTATAGTAATTCTATCTATTTCTTGTACATCAGATTGGATCCACATTTGACTTGCAGTCCACACTTATAGTCCACATTTCTTTAGATATAAATTCTTGTAAATAATTTACACTAAAAACTAGAGAAGTTTGATCCCCCCTCTCATTAGGACTTCTGTCTGCATCTGTGGCAGAAAGTTTTCTTAAAGTCTATAGCTCCACAGGCTCAGGGCTATCAACAGATACAATCAATCAATACACCTAGGTGAGCATTTCCAACGCACATAAACAGGAACTGAAGCACTGCTGAGAATTAGTGCCTATATCTGCATCAGGCCTACTGTGGACATGTAGTTCCATCATCCAAGAATTTTTCCTTTTTTCTTTTTTTTTCTTTTCCATATCAAGTTCTCATACCTGTAGGCATAAGTTACAAGTTTCAGAAGTAGTTACAACAGAATAAATGTAGCTACCATTGTTTCATCCACATCACCTTCACACTTCTTTTGAATATTCCAGACACATTCCACATCCCTAGTATCAGAATTGAATTATAAGTTAAGAGTTACAGATGAATGTATAGTTAATTAGAACAATTGGAGATGTTACTAGTAGTAATAGAGTGATATTCAAAAGTAAATAGAAATCCTACAGTGAAAGCAAGTGACCTTTGGAACATTTGCAAAGGGACACATTGTTCTGAAGAGATAGATGTTCTGCATGGATTCTATCTTGTGAGTCAAATGGACTTTGCAGTCCATGTCAACTATAGCCAGTAATATTACATTGTTTTGAAATGTGTTTAAGTTAATATGATTAAGGTAGGAGTACTTACTTAAAGGTGTAGTTTGTCATGATCACAATTTAGGCCATTACATTGTTTCTTCCCCAAACTGCAATCCCTGAATGCTTGTGAAAACCTCTTTCAGAAATCTGATACAACCCTTCCTCAATTCTTCAAATATATTCAATCTGGTCATCCAATCCAGTTTATCAATCACTCCATTTGATGTTTAGTGAAACAATCACTGGTCAGGTCCAATCATGATTTTATTTTTTAGAAAGAACCACCCTGACTATTCCATCACTATTCCCATCTTTCACAATGAACTTATTGATTGAGTCATTTGTATTCCATCAAAGCTTGTGATGACATCTCATATTGTTAGACTCTATGATATGAATGTTCTAGACCCTCAGGATCACCCTCCAAAGGATTTAGGGATGGTTACCTCTACCTGAAGAGCCATGCAATTTGGAAACATGTTTCAACAGCTATTGTTGGTTCATTAATCTTTTTCCTCATTCACAATTTTCCTTCCTCCCTTGTTCTTTGTTTTCCATGGCCATTAATTACTATACATGTACCTTAGCTATTTTCTGATCCTCACAGACTCCTTTCCATTTGCTCCTGCTTCCGAGCCATTCAGTATATAGCTAGCACATTTGCATGTATATTCCCTAGTTCAATTATTGTATGTCTACTTGATTATTCTACTCCAACTTGCCAATTCATCATGAACTACCTTGACCATCAACTTCACATTAGAGTGAGTACTCTAACTTTACTCATATTAGTTTAGACACACTTTGAAAGAATGTGAGACCATTGGCTGTGATTGACATGGACTGCAAAGTTCATTTGATCAACAAGATAGAATCCCTTCAGAATATCTATATCTTCAGAACCATTGTAAGAGAGTGTTACTCTCTAGTTGGAGATTTATTAGTTATTTTCTGAGTTTTAATCCACTTGCTAGGCACTGGTTTTTGTGTCTCTTACTATTCTCAGCTCAATACAATAGAACTTGCTCCCTCCTATCATCTCAGCAGTGCCTGTTCACGGCACAGTTGTCGTCCCAGTGCGGCATAACATCTTACATCTGGCTGCCCTGTTCACAACAACTCTCGACCTTTTGTGTCACACACACCCACAGTGTCCATCTGTCAACAGCAGAAGGTTGCTTAAAAACTACACATTTTCTCTCTCTCTTGGAAACATTAGTCAAAGAAGTCAGTCAGTCAAATTATTCAAAGCAGAAAACAAACTATGGCTGGCACCATTTCCAGTGTCTTAGAAAGAATCTTATCCACCCAGGTTGTACCAAGCCAGGACATCCTCAAAATTGTTGTTACTCTTTCACTGGGAGAACTAATCACAGTCTCTCCAGTGATTTCAGATGGCTTACTCTGCTTGTGCCAGGATGACCCTCCACCTGTCATTTCCTTACCATCCACTTCAATCCCAGCAACACTAACACCACAAGACATTCCACACCTGCCACAACAAGTGCTCTTCAGTGATAAAGATCAGATAAACTCAGTAAGGAGCAAACATACCTGTGTCACTTGTTCCAGGCTGTTTCCTACCCCTCGTAGACTCAGACGACATATCAGAGTCCACCACTGCCATGGACCCTTCATTGGGGCAGCCTATACGATGATTGATGCATGTTCTGTGATACATCATGACATGTTGACTGCACAAACAGCGCCCCACAGAGCCCAGCACACACCCAGACATGTTGCGTGGCTTCAGGACCAGCCACCCCAATGTCTTTTTCCACCATCTAAGGGAGGAAGACTGCCAGAGATGCACCACATCACAGAGGACATGTGGCCTAGGCCACCGTAAACCCAGCAACGATGCAGACTGCCGGAGACACACCTTATCACAGAGGACACGTGACCCAACAGGTTGGACATGCGACCCAGGCTGCCGGAAACCCAGCAACCATACAGACCGCCGGACACACATCACATAGCAGAGGATACTTATCACAATGTGTCAGACATGCAACGCAATGCCTCAGACATGCAATGCGATGTGTCAGACATGTGACCCAGGCTGCCAGAAATCCAGTGACCATACAGACCACCAGACACATGTTACATAGCGGAGGATGCATATCATGACATGTCAGACATGCAACACAATGCCTCAGACATGTAGCGCAATGTGATGTGTTGGACACGCGACCCAGGCTGCCAGAAACCCAGTGACCATACAGACCGCTGGACACATGTTGTGTAGCAGAGGACGCATGTCATGACGTGTCAGACATGTGACCCAGGTCATTTAAAGTCCAGCGACCATGCCCACCGCCAGAGACATATCATGATGCATCAGACACATGATCCAGGCAACCGGATACCCAGGGACAATCCAGACCACTGGAGACGCATCTCATTGTAGAGGACATGCAACACAATGCATCAGGTATGTTACCTAGGCTACCCAAGTCCCAGTCCATCTGCCACACCTACCCTATTATGCTCCCAATTATGGCCACAGATGGATCCCACATGTTCCCAGTGTCCACTTTACTCCCTGGCTATTACATCACCAGCATCTCCTGCTCACAGATGGAAGATTTTGAGTAGGGAGTTTGTGTCTTTAAAAAGAAGTCCCAGTGGATGTAAGAGAGCATTGCTCTCTAGTTGGAGATTTATTAGTTATTTTCTGAGTTTCAATCCAATTGCTAGACACTAGTTTTTGTGTCTCTTACTATTCTCAGCTTAATACAATAGAACTCACTCCCTCCTATCATCTCAGCAGTGCCTGTTTGTGGCACAGTTATCATCCCAGTGTGGCATAACTCTTACACCATGCAACTTTTTGCAAACATTCAAAAAGCCATTTTCCTTTACTGTAGGATTTCTATTCACTTTTGAATATCATTCTATTACTATTAGAAATATTTCTGAACAATACTACTAACACTACATTCCTCTATGACTTTTATTTTTGATAACTGAATTCTGACATAGTTGTCCAAAGACTTTTGTTCAAGATAGTTCATGATGAGTTGACAGGTTTGAGCAAGGCAACAAGTAGATATATAATAATTGAACTAGAGAATATACATGCAAATGTGAAACCTATATACGAAGCAGTTTGGTGTAAGAGAGCTCCATGTCACGATCACAATTTGGACATTACATTCATATCATCCTCGTTCCGAACAAATCCTTCCAAAGCATTTCGTCCGAAGTCCGAAGCAACATTCCCACATTCCCATCAATTTTATCCAACAACTCTTTTATCTATCATTTTGACTCAAACACTCCATCTAGTGAAACAATCCCTGTGAAACCACATTGGTCAGGTCCAATCATATTCTTTTTTTAGAAAAGAACCACCCTGACTATCCCCATCACTATCCCCATCTTTCACTATAAAATTATGGATTGAGTTATTCATATTCACTCAAAGCTTGCGATGACATGCCATATCATCAGACCTGATGGTATGAACGTTCTAGACTCTCATAATGACTCTCCGAAAGATTTAGGCATGGCTATCTCTACCCGAAGAACCATGCAATTTGAAAACATGTTTCAGGAGCTGGTAATAGTCTATTATCCCTTTTCTTCATTCACAATTTTCCTTCCATCATTGTTCTTTGTTTTCTATGGCCTTTAATTAGTATACATGTACCTTGGCTACTTTCCGATCCTCACGGACTCATTCCCATTCGCCTTCTCTTCCGAATCCTTCGGTATATAGCTAAACACATCCACATGTATATTCCCTAGTTCAATTATTGTATGTCAACTTGATCTTTCTACTTACACTTGCCAACTCGTCCTTAACTCACTTCAAACAACAACTTTATATTTGAGTAAGCACTCCAATTTTACTTTTATTAGTTGAATCCACTTCAAGGAATGTGAGATCATTGGCTGTGATTGACATGGACTGCAAAGTTCATTCGATCCATGAGATAGAATCCTTTCAGAACCTCTATCTCTTCGGAACTATGCATTTCATTTGCAAACATTCCGAAAGCCATTTGCTTTTACTGTAGGATTTCTGTTTACTTTCATAAACCATTCTAGTATCATTAGGAACATTTCCAAACAGATTTACTAACACAACATTCATCCACATCTTTTATCACTGATATTTGGATTCTGACACTCCACTCTCTAGTTATAGATTTCACTTCTATTTTGTTTCTTTCTTCTAAATGGTCTTGTCACGTAATTAGCTAAGCTGTAGTTAGGATTGGCACTTTGGCACTTTGGTAGCTTGTGTCATTTGGTCCACTTTTCACTGTCCACCATCTGCTTTACACTTCCTACCTTTCCCGATGCTTTGGCGCTTTGGTAGCTTACACGTTGTCTGGTCCACTTTTCACTGTCCACTGTCTGCTTTACACTTCCTACCTTTCCCGACACTTTGTTCTCATCTTGTATATAAGTGGCACTATTCCCAAGGACAATATCGTCACTCCTCTCTCACTCTTATCAGTCTATTAAAGTCAGTCAGAAAGAAGAAATCACAGGTAGAAGAAAACATCAAGTTAACTGGTAGAAGTCAAGAGAAGTATAAAGAGATAGAAGACATATCTCAACCGCTCCCCCCTTTCATTGATAGGACTACATCCCATCTTACATTGGAAAGAAGAGTGAATGGGAAAGAGTCTATGAGGGTTGGAAGGGAAGTAAGATACATGTATGCTAATTAAAAGTGATAGGGATGAAAGAACAAAGGAGGCAGAAAAGTTATGAATGGAGAAAAAGATTAACAAACCAGAAATACATCCTAAAACATGTTTCCAAATTGCATGGTTCTTTGGGTAGGGACACCCTTGTGGGATGATGCTCCTGAATGTTGGGGATACTCATATGATGAAGTCTAATGGTATTTCTTGTTGTCATAAGCTTCAGCAGTATAGAATCAGCTTGATCATTGGGTTCATTGGAAAAGATGGGGATAGTGATGGGGATAGTCAGAGTGCTTCTTTCCAAGAAAAGATTGTGATCAGACCTAACTATTGATTGTTTCACCAAAACAACAACAGAGTAATTCAGGGAAGTTGATGGGTGATGAGATGTTGAGTGTAAATGTCCTAATCAGGATGATGATGGTTTGGATTCTGAAAGGAGCCTTTGGAAGATGTCATTTGGAGGATAGATAATAGTGATGGATGAACCAAAATATGATTGTGACACCCAGTTCTTTCAGGATTCATTAGATAGTCATTACAGGAGCTTAACTCCTTAAATACACTTGTAGTTCAGATGAATAAACCATGGTAGTAAATCTCCAAGGTTCTCTCTGTCTCTTAAGATAGTTGAATAGCTCAACTATTAGAAAACTTATTGGAAATCACTCTTGAGCATTCACTCAGGTTTATAACAACCTCTCAGACTCAAAGACTATCTCAAAATTGTTAAGTTTGACTGTTATCTTTATCTTAGCTTGTGTGCCACAGTACATGATTAAGTGCTGAATACTTTTGATTCCATAGCACCACCTTTGCATCACTATTCACTTTGATTAGATAATCAAACAAGTGCCATCAAAATAGAATAAACATAATCACAAAACAAATAAAAGAACAAAAACATAGAAATAAAAACAATTAACTATATCAATTTTCTTATAAGCATTAGCTTAGGTCACCATAAAAAGTTCAAATGGCACAAACAAGCATCAACAAATCTAGAACTTCAACCACATCATTCTATAAAACCTCTCTGTTGATAAACTCAACATAGCAATTTTTAGACTTGATTCTAGCAAAAAAACTTATTAGATATCATGCTCTACTAGTGTTAGAATTGGTCCCATCTCAAAAATTTGATCTAAACATTCCCCTAACCTCCTCAAGTCTTCTAGTAGTTATCCTGTCAAACTCTCCCTAGTTAATATCCACCATACTGTCAAGCTTATTATCCCTGAGAAGGCTGAAACAGCAGTACAAGTATCCAAAGCACTCCAAACTTTCATAGACAGTGCACAGAAACCTCATGAGAACTGGGATAAAGGCAGTGATGAAGAAGAAAAGACCTCATATCACAGGCATAGGATACAGAGAATGGACTTTGCAACTAGCACAAATATTGGACTCTGGATGACTGGAAGAGGGTGATATGGTCAGATGAGACTAAAATAAATCACCTTGAGTCAGATGGTAGGAAATGGGCTTGGAAATGGGGAGGGCAGGGACTGGATAATAGACTGATAGAGGGTATAGTAAAGTTTGGAGGTGAATTTGTAATTGTGTGAGGCTACATGGTTTGGGATAGGCCTGCCTGTGAAGTGACAGGTTGGTAGGTGATAGTTTAGAGTGCTTTTTATACTTGTATTGCTGTTTTAGCCATCTTAGAGGTAATAAGCTTGACTGTGTGTATCATGGATATTAGCTAGGGAGAGTTTGACAGGATAACTACCAGAAGACTTGGGGAGGTTAGGAGAATGTTTAGAACAAATTTTTGAGATAGTACCAATTCTGACACTAGGAGGATGATATTGTCAGAATCTAAATATCAGTGATAAAAGTTGTAGATGAATGTGGTGTTAGTAATTCTGTTTGGAAATGTTTCCAATGATAATAGAATGGTATTCGAAAGTGAATAGAAATCCTACAGTAAAAGTGAATGGCTTTCGGAACGTTTGTGAATAAAATGTATAGTTCTGAAGAGATAGAGGTTCCGAAAGGATTCTATCTTGTAAATTGAATGAACTTCACAGTCCATGTCAATCACAGCCAATGATCTCACATTCTTTGAAGTGGGTTAAATTAATAAAAGTAGAATTGGAGTGCTCACTCAAATATGAGGTTGTTGTTCAAGGTGATTTTATGACGAGTTGACAAGTTTTGGTAGAATAATCAAGTTGACATACAATAATTGAACTAAGGAATATACATGTGAATGTGCTAGCTTTTATACCGAACTGTTCAGAAGAGAGCGCGAATGGGAAAGAGTCCGTAAGGGTTGGAAAGTAGCTAAGGCACATGTATACTAATTAATGGCCATAGGAAACAAAGAACAAAGGTGGCAGGAAAATTGTAAAAGATCAATGGACCAACAATAGTTCTTGATACATGTTTCCGAATCACATGGCTCTTTGGGTAGGGATGACCATATGCAAATCCTTTGGATGGCGATCCTGAGGGTCTAGAACATTCATATCATAGAGTCTGATGATATGGAATGTCATCGCAAGGTTCCACACAATAGAAATAACTCAATCAATGAGTTCATTGGAAAAGATTGGGATAGTGATGGGGATAGTCAGGGTGCTTCTTTTCCAGAAAAGATTATGATCGGACCTGGTTATTGATTGTCTCATTAAACACTTGATGAGGTGATTCCTGAGCTGAATTGGGTGACCTAATCAAATATGTGCGAAGTAATGCGGCATGAGTGATTCGAGATTTTTGAAGGAGGCTTTCGGAAGCATTTGGAGATTGTGGTTCAAAGAAAAAGTAATGTGATGGCCTAAATTGTGATTGTGACAGATATCTGATGAGTATTTTTGCCAGAATCAAGTCTAGAAATAATTATGTTGAGTTTATCAACAGAGAGGTTTTATGGAATAATATGGTTGGAGTTCTAGAGTTGTTGATACTTTTTTGTGCCATTTGGACTTGTAAAAGCCGTGAATTATTAGAATAATTATTTGTTATTACTCTGGATGGAGTGATGAGTTTGATAATTGATAATTGTTTCTATGGTAACCTTATCTTTCATGAGAACTCAAATTAAGGTATTTAATCCCCTCCAACATGTCCAGAACTTCACTACACTCCAATGCACCCCACTTCCTCTGCTCAAAAAGAAAACATCCTCTCCTTGGCCTCTCATGGTCATTCCACTTGCACTATTGCCTCAGGACTTGGGCTCAGCCAGTCCACAGTATCCAGGACTCTCAGGACTCTCCATCCCAACCAGCCCTGCTCCTCTGGAGGTTGTCCCCCCAAGCTTTCCTCCAGAGATCAACATGCTATTTTATCACAAATTGCTACTGGCAGAGCTGCCAATGCTACTCAGGTCACCAAACACACCAATACAATTATCCCCCACCCAGTCTCCTCAGAAACAATCAGAAGAGTTCTCAGGAAACATTCATTCAAGGCTGTGGTGAAGAAGAAAAAGCCCTTCCTCAGTGCAAGACATAGACAGCTGAGGTTGGCCTTTGCTTTGAAGTACAGAGAGTGGACTGCAGAGGACTGGAAGAGGGTCATTTGGTCAGATGAGACCAAAATCAACAGGTTTGGGTCAGATGGGAGGCAGTGGGTCTGGAAACAGAAGGGAGAAGGGTTGATTGAGAGAGAGGTACAGAGGACAGTCAAGTTTAGAGGGGGAAACATTATCGTATGGGGGTGTATGGGATGGAATGGTGTTGGCCAGCCTGCAGAGGTTGAGGGGAAGATGGATGCTGATCAGTTTGTGTCCATTTTGGAGGACCACCTGCTGCCCAGCCTGGAGGGAAGTGGGATTCCTAAGGAATAGGTGATTTTTCAACAGGATAATAACCCAAAGCACAAGTCAAAGAAGGCCAAGAACTGGATGGAAAACAACAATATCACTCTCCTTGACTGGCCTGCACAGTCTCCAGATCTGAATCCTATCGAGCACCTTTGGGATCATGCAAAAAAACAGGCTTAAGGAGTATCCAACACCACCCAAGGGAGTTTGGCAAATTTGGGAGAGAGTAGAGGGGGTATGGAATAACATACCACCAGAGGTGTGTCAGAATTTGATAGAGAGAATGCCTAGAAGACTTGAGGCAGTAATTAATGTTTGAAACGTGTGAGCGGCATTGTTGGCCGCACAACATTAGTTACAGTTGCTTAGTAATAATCATCTGTTTACAACGAGCCATTTCACTCGCTCAAGCTAAACAGCCTTCTGGCGCACGGTCTCTGTTCAGCACCACCCAGAATTCCAACAATTAAGGCTAAGGGGAGCAATATCAAGTACTAGAATTGCAACTTACTATTTCTCTGATACCCTCTCACAAAACTGAGTCAATGGGTGCTTGATTTGAATTGCCCATATCTTCATCACCCCTGATTGGAATTATATAATTTNNNGGTTGCATAGCCCTGATCAGATTCTTTCTTTGATGCACCAACACTTTTTTCATATATGTTTTACATTCAAAGCTATTCAATGAATAGTCCAAAAGCACCAAACATTGACTCAGTTTTGTGAGTCACTGTATCTACAACTCTCATCATTGTTAATTGAATTCTGACAGAAGGAACATACCTCAGTGTTGTGAAACAAACACTGAGGTAATACAGAAGTGGAGTTTGATACATAGTGTCATGGAAAAGAAAGTAAAGATTAAGAGAGAAGATCTAGAAATTAATCTTAAATAAAAAGAAGGAAAGGAGAGTTCAGATTGAATACCCTTCTCTTCACACTCCCTCTTAGTTTGAATTCTTCACACCATACCTAGGAGTTTCAAGCATTGTTTGTCATACCAGTTCAGAGAAAATCAGCACCATTTTGAATTCCTCAGATATGTGAAGAGTGAATAAACTTTGAACAGATTAGATCTCAAGTAAAATGCCATATCAATGTGTTTTGATCTACTATGGAAAACCAAGTTATTGAATAGCACAACTAACAACTACTCCTGTGTTATTAGAGAAAATATGGATTGGTGTATTTAGTATCATGAAAACCTCTTGACACAACTGTTTTAACCGGATGCCTGCTTGACATGCCATTCTGAGAGCATAGCACTCAGCTTTGGTAGGGTAGTAGATAATGATAGTTGGTTGCTTTTTTGATTTCCATACTATAGGACCGTTGGCAAGCATAAACACATCTACTGGTTGATTTCCGATTACGTGAGTCTTCGATGGATGAAATAAACAGGATTTAAAAAGAACATATGGCTCGTAGTTATGATACCATGGCTTGTGGTGTCATTACCTTACTTTGGTTGGGCTTGAGTTTCATATGGAGACCAGTCATGGTCTGACATCCTTCCCAAGAAAAGTGGGAGGAAGACAAGCGACGGAGGAGAGTCTGATGCTGTGCGAGGGTGGAATTTCTCAGGTGTTTTTCGTCGTTGTCGTTGCTCGAACCGGGAGATGTGAGATGATCTAGTGATGATCAAATGGTTAAACAAAATGCTACCCACCAGCGGTAATACGGAGCAATCGGTCCGAGCAGACGCTTTGGAACAACGGGGGAGTGATACTGTTGATAATCCCGAGAAGATCCATGGGGCAACTCATGTGGCTGCCTTGGTAAGCTGGCAAGTGGTGGACAAGGTGAAATGGCAAAACCATTCTGTGAAAACATATGATGGATGGATTCAGATTGTCAAGACAACCAGAACTCATCAAGGGCTTTGAACTACAAAAACAAGACGGGCATCTGGTCATTTCTGTAGTTTCTCCGCCACGACTTTCAGACGAATATTGACAGCAATCCCTTCAAAACAAGAATGTTTTTGCTAAAGATTGATCTAGATCCAAATCTGGCCGCCGAATATCGTATGGAAGCTATAAATGATGAGTGGGATAAAAGTGAAGCCCATTTCAAGCTGCCCCTCACAATGGTTTTTTTTATCCCTCCTCGTGAAATCGTTCGTACTCTCGTTTGGCAATATCAGCCTTATATTTCCCATGCAAAACCCGGAAAAGGTCGTCTAGGTCGTCTAACGCCTTGAGGAGGGCAGATAGTGAGGACAGTTGGTCTGAGGTGTTTAAGAATTGGGGAGTTCAATTAGTGTTTCAAAAACAATGAGAGGTAGCACGCACCATACATTTGAATCCTTATTTGGATATTCTCTTCCGAAGGATGAGGGACGCTAGAGACCGTGGCATTGTCATGAGCAAATCACTTTGCAAAGGCGAACAATACCTGTAGCCACAGAATTCAACTTTTGGGCTAGTATATTGTATGCTAATTAGTAGTGATTGATCCTTGACTGACACACGCACTTTTTCATTAGCATCCAACGGAGAGCATTACCTAGTGTATGATTCTCTTGTCGAATAATATATGTAGCAGCGGACAAGTCTGGAGACGCTCCCTTGACCTAAGTATTGAACAATTCTTCAAAGGGGCTCCTGACAATGCATTCACAGATGACTGACTCACGATGGAGACTTTAGTGGATGCACCATCCATTTTAGTATCACTAAAGGACGGCAATGGTGCACGTGGGATTGTGGCTGCGAACAATGTCGTAGCTACAAGGTATGCCAGTGGATGACCAAGAATTGGACAAAAAGAAAATTTGTGGGGCAAGCGCCTACTTTCAACAACCGATAGTCCCCGCTCTTTGGAACGTATACAACGAAAGTTCTACAGCTAGTAAGAACAACAGATAATTGGCTTTGAGCCAGGAACTAGAACCCTACTGTCCTGAGTCCGAGGTGGTCGAGGCTTACTTATGCAGTTTGTCACCGCTGTGCCTCAAACCTTGTCCCAAATCTTTAGTTCTTTAGCTATGGTCTTCCTGATATGCCCTGTAAAAGCTATGCTCTTTAAGAGAGATTTGTAGTTTTCTCCTATTCTTCATCCGGTGTTCCCGCGTTTCCCCTCTGCCACTGTTTATCATCCCCATTCAGGCCGGTCCCTTTTCCCTGGCAGATTTTCTTATAAGTGCTATCTCTCATCACCTCTCACGCCCCTTTGCTGGCTGCCACCTTGTATCTTGTATCAACCTCCCCTTCCATGTGTAGCCCTATCCCTTTGATGCCCTCCATCGTCTCAAACATGAATGTTTCGCTTCCTGCCCTCCGCACTCTACTCGCTGATCCTTCTTCACCGTCGCCTCCTCCATCTCCATCAAATGATACACACAATGTGCTTCCACCCCCCAAAGACAAAATCCAGGTCTGTAATCCACACCATGCTCTGTAATTGTCATCCTAACTTATTAATGACCACTTTATTTTAGCATGACCAGCTATATTCTCCTCCCAAGCTGCCATTTCCACTGTCATCTCCGAAAGTTGTGCACAGTGACAATTGCCGACGCATGTCTACATGTTCCATGTCTTCCGCTCCTTCCTTAACGAACTCTCCGTCTCCATCTCCCCCTCCCACGCGCCCAGCTTTTCCCAACTCGTTTCTACTCGTCCCATGCTCATTCGATATCGCCGACGCTGTTGTCGTCGTTGCAGAGCAGCCAGAGACACCCCGAGATGACCGTCCTTCTAGCAATTCAACAACACCCTCACAGTCCTCTTCCCCCATCTTCCGTCCCTCCAAGCCTTCAGAAGCACGCGCAACTTTACTCATCGGACCTGCGATCTCTGCACATGCTCGTAAAAATGCCGCTAGTGGAGGACGACGAATGCACCCCTACCGTATCGTGCGCGAGCGTCGTGATTCACACTAAGTCCTTTCGGACCGATTATTTGCTATTGGATTATGGAAGAAAGGAGCGCATTAATATTATTTACCATTGGCTGAGAATGGGAACATGGACTCTGAGTTACGATTCCTTTCACTTAGATTGTAACTGTAATTACTAGGTCTATAACTTGTCTCAAATTGTATAATTACAATGTGGTTTGTCATCGTTAATGAGTTCTTTAGTAGTGAGGCCACGTCAAACCGTTTACTGCCCTTGCTCCTCGACAACTCATTGAAAAATTGATACAAAATTGAGTTGATTTTCAGTAGTCAATATGAAGATAGTTGTTAAGTTTCATGTTAAATACAAGACCACCTCGTAATGATGTCAAAACAATCTGGAGTTACACAGTTGCTGGACCTCGGTCTCTGACATGAGACGCGTCTCTGACTCTCCGACCTGCCGCATGGCTTGGAATGCCTGCCAGCAGAGTCTAGGGGACCCACAGAGGCTGATCTTTGGGGGTTTCCATGAGTATCGACCTTCTTCCGCAGCCGCTAAAACCTCATCATCCATTACAAAGTCATCCGGGCGAGTCGCTATTGTTCCACATGAAAAGTGGACGTTAGATAAATACATACTACGCAACAAAAGGATTACCTTTCGCAGCCTTGGTAGGAACAATGGGACCACGAGAGACTGCATACGAAGGGCTGGTGGGCGTCACCTCCTGGAGACAATGCGAAACTGAGCCGGCTGAGGGATAAGTTGCTGCTGTGCCTGGGTATCTCATAGTGTAGATGATTGTTGAGGAGTAAAAATGAATACCACCAATGGAACCATTCTCGTCTTCTTTATACAGCAGAGCAGTCTATCTGGAACTTCCGCGTCCCAAACATCCGAACCGATACACACTGCCGATGTTTGGACGCGGTTATGAGACGGCCCCGCGAGGACCCGAGACCACAGAACGCAACAACACCTTGGACCATGGAACTTACCGGTGTCACAACAAAAGGTAGCAGAACCAGTTTGTTGCCAGAACACTGCCGTCGTCGTGCCGCTCACCTGAAGTCAGGGCCCACAGCCGCCCATCGTTTTCGAGCTCTGTCTCATCCACATAAAACAAATCTCGGCCAAGCATGACACAGGAGTCTCAGAATATGTCTACAGCAGACATTTTATTTCGGAAAATATCACTAGAAATCTGAAATTCACACTCTATGCCATTGACAGTTCCAAATAAGAAGTAAGAGGACAACAAAGAGCTCGTTCAATATGAGAACGAGTCTGTGGTTGTGAGCGCTTCCAATCGCGCTCATAATCACGAACCTATTTATAGATCCCATAGCTCCATACAAATGTCTCGTTATCCCTGGGAAATAAGGTCCAAAACTCTGTTGTAAAACAATAAAGAAAAGTAGCGGACGAATGGACGCATCTGTGTCTAATAATAGGTATGAATTCCAACACTCCCTGGTCAGTATAGTTATATTCGCATTAGAAGCCTCAGTTATCCACGTGGTGATAGCCGTGGAAGAATAAGGCCTGTGTCTATGAATCTTTTAGAGTGAGTGAGACAGCATGATAGACCAAGGATTTGATGCCCCTGGCGTTTGATCGTGTATTAGTATCCTGTCAATACACACGGAAAGTACAGATGGGGCATTGGAATTTGTAAGTACAGCAAGAGGGACAAGAAGGAGCGTGTAGAGAATGGGACTAGAAAGGACTGTGATGATGCCATTGAGCATAACGAAACATCGAGAGACATCGTATTCGGACACGGTTCAAGTGAAGCCAGAAAATATCTACATACAACTTATCAAGGACGGTGGATTCGGATTCGGAAGCGGTTGAAGCGAGACTGTGAAAATATCCGCATACAATTCATCGAGAGACGATGGATTCGGATTCGGAAGCGGTTGAAGCGAGACTGTGAAAATATCCGCATACAATTCATCGAGAGACGATGGATTCAGATTCGGATGATTCGGATGAAGTGAAGCTGGAAAATAACCCGCAGAGAAAAGTAGAAACTAACGAAGAGGCATTAGCACCAAGTTAATAAGTTATGCGTGTGCCGAAGAAGCTAGGGAGGGTGACAGGAGGGGTGAAAAAATGACTTGAAAACTGAAACTCACTTGAAGCTGTTACTGCCTCGAAGCAGCCTTCTGTAGAGTCCTCCGGTGGGGATTGATCCCAGGAATTTTGCTGCTCACCCTCGGCATGTCCGTCATCTGAAATATCAGCGTAGGACTCTCTCCTCAGGATCATTCTATACAAAAAAATATGCAAGGATGAATCAGGTTTGCACTCTCGTTGATGTAAGTTGTATACGCACACCGCATCCTGCACTCCACCGCCCATCTCATTCAACTCCGAGAATGGCAGAGACACTGTACGTATACCAAGGGAGCCTAGTACTTGCGAGACCTTTGTGAGTGCGTCATGATTCGAGGTTGTAGAGGTGGGTGATGCTACTGAGGCTGTAGGAGCCAGAGTGAGGAGGGCGAGGGTGGGAGACACTAGGAGGATCGATGTCAAATGTAACCTGTACCATGAGGTTAGAGATGCATCAGTATTCGATGTGTCCGTTTTTGACTCTGATAGGTTAATCCTCACCCTTCGACGCTAATGAATTGCCAACCCTCGCCGTCACTACGGTCAACGCTCGCGAATGTGCCATAGCATGCCGCAGGGTCTCTTCCGGAAGATCTTGCAAAAAGCTCACTCATCTCTCCCGAACCGCCACCGCTTCCCCTTGATCCCTCCTGCACGCGATCGAGCACACTTTTCAATCTACGAGCCTCACCGTCCGCCATGAGTGCCGGATCATATAGCATAACACGTCCGTCAATCGGGACCAGTGCTCTACATAGAGGCGTATATGGTGAAGGCCCGTGTTTTGGCATGAGTTGGCTTATTGAATTGATCGAGGCACGCGGAGAATAAGTGTTAGAGGGAGGAATAACTGGGCTGTTGGTGGATGATGCGTCGGATTCGGTGATACGGACGAGAAGAGTAGTTGTGGCTCGTGGGGGTTTGGCGGGAAGCGGTCCCGATGCAGGTATTCCAGCTTGATTTTTTCCTTGCCGATTTGGGTCGACTGCTTTTGCAGGCTGGGATAGCACAGACCATAGATACTCAAGGCCCTTGTTATTTGTACATGACGAGAGACGGGTGATAAGGAGCGTGGGTGAGAGAACGAGAATATCGGCTAAAGATTGTGAAAAGAAGAGTACCTATGTGAGATGTGGGTTAAAAGATAGAAGGCAAGGTGCATACATGGAGAAAACCGCGGTCCCTCGTCTTCTGTATCTGTGGTGCGAGTTGTTTCTTCGATATCCACCAGCTTTGTTTCGGGCGTCTGAGACTTCCCATTGGATGGGGATGTGACTGGCCACCGCACGACTTCTACACCAGCATTTTCCAACAACTTGAACAGCGCATTTGTGTGCTCGGAAGGCCTCTGGTCAGACTGACTTACACCAGACAGCGACTCCGATGTGTCGTCGGAAGAGGTTCGAGGTAGGACTGGAGGAGCTTCTATGACCCTAGTTCCGTAAACGAGAGCAGCGTTTTGTGGGAATAACGAAAGGGGAGGTGCATCGGCAGCAGCTTTTTCCCTGGAAAGACCATTGGCAACGCCGCCGTTCAGACGAACGGAGGAGGCATACAGATCCGCCAGAAATGATGAGCGGATTGCAGTCTGTGCGTAAGAGTGGGATGGTGGACGAGGAGCGGATACTCTGTGTACAATTATTCCATGGGATTCCAAAAGAAGGGCAAGGTGATCCAACTGGGGGCAGGGTTCGGGGTAGGAAGCGACAGCGATTTCGGCAAGAGCATCCCAGGTGTTCTGGATGTCGACTTGGACGACCTCCTCAGCTACGGACGGCAGGCCATGCGACATTTTGGTGGAATAATAGGGCTGCCCAGCAGGCATTTCAGCACGAGGTGTAGTCTTGTGATAAGGGAAGGGAGTTAAAGCGGACGACGCTTATCTATAATGGACCTTGGGGTGTAAATACGTAACTCGTCCTATAGAGAGCGTGCCGCCTGGCCAGAGGAGGCAACGAGAGAACGTAGCCACCAACTTGTATTCGCTTTTGAACACATGAACACAGTGGCTGCTTTGAGACTCAGAGTGACCGCGGCTGGACGACATCATGATCAACATGTCAGTAATGTCGCCTAACACAGCTTTGGCGGCTATATACACAAGTGCATACTCGACGGTCCTTGGTCGTGCCCGATCAAGTCCCGTAACAGGTGAGAATGGCTTCCAGGCGGTGGAGACAAAACTTGACCCTACTCGGCAGTGCCATCCGAGTCCTGTCGACTGGACGATTTGATACCGACACACCACTACACAGGGAGGAAAAAGAGCGGAGCAATTCATGACCAGGATATATGAGCGAAACCTTGGGCACCGTCGCATCCAATTTTGTTAGACTCTAATATAATTAGTATACAAACCCACTATTTATTTGAAAGATTTATATTTGAATATTGATCGCAACACATTAACTCCTTTATTCATTCTGGTCCTATTATGTGTCTACCAATAACCTATTTCTATTTGTCTACTCAAGGAGTTATATTCCAGGACAAGTCACCACCGGTGCAGCACATAAGCTAACACCGACTGATCCAAACACTTTACTTTTCAAACTCCAACCATCTCCCAAGGCGCATCTTACTGTATAATTTCACCAATAATTTTCTATCCTGCGGGAAAATGCCAACATTCTACAGCACCAACAAGCAATTGATTGCTACGCTCTCTGTCACCAGGAACCTTTACGTAATATAGCTGCACTGGTCTTTGCCCACCCGGCAGCTCCTGTGCTTCGCTACAGGGGCGAACCCTCGCCGCGCTTGGCTTCGTTGCAAGAAGGTGAATCCCCACTATGCTCAGCTTCCATGCAAGAGAGTGAATCCTTACTCCACCCTTGAACTTTTACACTTCTGAATCTTTATTTTTTAACTAATTCTACTGTCTCTTTAACTACCTTGAAGTAACACCTTTGTCTTTCTGAATCTTTGTAGTTACTCCTTTCACTCCTTACTTTCATTCTTTCATCCCTTCTCAACACTCATCCTATTTCCCTCCATCTATACATCTACATTTATCTGTCTTTTTAATCCTCTTTATCAGTTCTATCATATCTAACTAAATAAATCAAAAACTAAATCACTCACTCAATCAGGCCCTGAGCAGGACATCCTTATACACAATGTTCATGCTTTCTCTACCTTCCTTAAGGAGAACTTTCACTTTGCTCCAATTTCTCCCTCTTTCATACACCAACATAAAACTGTCCATGCCCAAACACAGGATATCACAAGTCTATCCGTACTGTTCCTAGAGATTGTCCTTGGGACTTGTTGATAGTCATTGCAAATGCCAAATGTACAGGAAACTAATGTCGATGTAACTCAAATGGTAGCTCCTCAGAGGATGGTGTTAGGGTAATCTGAGGAATGAATGCTAACTGTCCTGCACATGGTCCAGTCATGATCTTCACATGTAGTACTTTGTTCGTCATATTCATTAATCTAAGCCTTGTTCCATTACAGAGTCCCAGGCCAGGATCCAGATTCTGAAGGAGAATGAAAGGTACACCTTGTTTTACTTCAAGCTGGGATGGAGGCAACCCACCCATGTTAATAGAATTGAGATATTCCACAGGATATTGTTCTCCTTGATCCTCAGCTCCTTTAACAGAATCTGCACTGGGATAGACACAACCTTCTCCTGGGAACTTCTGGAAGATTGAAGAGTTGATTTCATCTACTTCAACATTCCTTGGACAAAGAATAGCATGCTTCGAAAAGTAGCTATCTGTCACGATCATGATTTATGATCTGTTCCACCTTCCGAACCATCCGAACCATCCGAACCACCCAAA